>JAHPZR010044758.1:12500-41579 GCA_019787425.1 Platygyra sinensis | reverse complement strand
TGTGTGCTTGTAATATTTAATTATCAAACTACAAATCAGACATTTTTGAAGCATATAATTTCTCCTGATAAATACATCATCCAACAGTCAGGTAATGCGAATTACAAAATTTGTGACCATTCTAATAAAAGAATTATGGAGTGGTACTTTCACGTGATACTGTTAATTATGCTTTACAAGGTGGTTCTAACTTTTGAGCATGTGGATGAAACCTCTGTGTATTCACAACCATTCAAATGAAAGCTATTTAGCTGTACTTTCATGTGGTACTGTTTATTATACTGTGCAAGGTGGTTCTAACTTTTAAGTCTGAGGATGAAACCCTAACACGCAACCATTCACATGGTTGTGCTCATTTTTTATTGTGTTTGTATTCTTAAACGTTGCAATCATTGGAAATTGAAACTTAGCAGCTTCAATATTTCTTTTCCATTACAGCACAGTGGAGCCAAAACATGCAGAGACAGCAGGCACTATGATGGCCTTTATGTTGATCATTGGCTTAGGAATGGGAGCAGGGTTTTCTTTTGTTATCACCATGTTTCTCTAACAGGACTATCAAACTGCTCACTAGTTACATGTACTTCTTCCTGGAGTCCTGAGTCTAGCACCGTAGGAGACTAAGCGGGGTATGCACTTGAAAGCAGTTCTGTAGCAGTGATTGGAATTTATGGAAACTTCTGGGCTTGTTTCCCTGTGTGGATCGCAAGGCCATTCATTTGAGTTCTGAAATCAGTTGTAGTGTGAACTGACCACAGTATGAGCTGCAGTTTTATCCAGTTGATTTGCAAGTTGGCGGTGTGAAGACCACTCAGTGCAATGTAAAGCTGGAAATAAACGTTGAAGTTAATTAAAACGAACATTGCTAATAATAGCCAAAAAAATAATAAAATTTAGACATCATCGTGGTGTGATGCCAAACACAGGGTTTTCATGAACATTTACACAGGCAGGCAAAACTTTTTCAACTGAACCTTTAAAGAAAAACTTTCCTGTAAAGCATCAAACCAGGCAGCCAAAATTTTCTTCACAGGCAGTCAGTTTGCCAATGTCTAACAGACACCAAAGGGCCAGAGTTGGAGGGTTTGTCTTGTGGAGGCATGCATATATAATAGAGGAAGACTTATCGTAAGATGAACGCTAGATTCTCAGAGACTGCACGAGCTGTCGGTGTATTGAGGTGTCTGTGTGTGTAATGTGTCTGTAAAGAGAGGTTTGACTGGAATGCTTAAAAATAAGCAATATATTTATGAAAGAAGGTTGAATCCATAATTCATTTACCAATAGTGTCAGAAGCATCTTCCTCATTGGAAGAATTATTGTGTGGGTTGGAGGTTATAGCATTTGGTGCGGTGTCAGTGTGTTGCTAGGTAAAAACATAATTATTTTGAATATAAAGTCAACTATGAAAATTGTTATAACAAGAGAAATCGCCTACTCGACTTCTTTTTGATTATCATTGGTGAAATTAATTACAGTGAAGTATGTTTCTATTAGTACAAAGCCCATTTTAGAAGTGCTCTCTGTCCCATTTTAAACTGTGTATGTTTTGATTCACTGATCTGCACAGTGAAGGTTATCACTTCTGAAAATGTTGTCTTTGATAAGCTATATGCTAGCTTGGAAAAATATTTGAAAGTATTTTGACTATCCAATTTTGCATTTTTGTCATCCATTTTACATTTATTGAATGAGGCTGAGTAGGATGTAAAGAATTCTGCAGATCTAGGAGGGTGTTATCCACCAAGGCCGAACACCCTGCTAGATCTGTAGAATTCAATAATTGCTTTATTATTCATTCAAAATATTTCCTCGATCGTAAAAGAGGTTTTGCCATTTCGCTCTTCCTTTTTCTTCTCACCAAAAATAACACAACTTCATTCCCAGGTTTTCTTGGTTAGTGATTCAATAATCTGCAGCAGGCTGCACCTCTGACATCATTGCTTCAATATGACAAAGCTCTTTCCAAGTTTGGTCAACAGCAGCTGGTCATGGTGAATTATGCATGTGGTTTTAACCACTCAGGAACAGGGAAATATTTTGAATGAATAATAATGATCTTTATGCTTATTTACATGTACATGCATATATTATTTCATTCCAAGCCTCTTTTTAAGGCTTTTTTCTAGTAACTGTTCTTACAATTCTATACTTGAGAGCTGAATGTTAATTATTGCAAGGACACTCTGCTCATGAAATGTTTTTTAGTAATGGTGATTACAAAGCTTAGTGTAATACCATTCTTTACAAATTTGCATCAACTACCATTCTCTTCGCTGAGAAACTGAACAAAACTACTTTTATAATTGCCGAAAAACACAAATAAAGCCTTTAACATACTTTTATATCGCCACACTTAAAGATGCAATAAAAGTGACAGTTGGCGTTTTTGATAAAAGTCTCCATACAAGGCAAGTGGCCCATTAGGTCAGCTGTTATCGTAATAATCAACATGTGGGAGGCGCGATGGCCTCATGGTTAGTGCAGCCGACTCCGAAGTGGGCGGTCCGGGTTCGAGCCCTGGCCGGGGACATTGTGTTGTGTTCTTGGGCAAGACACTTCACTTTTGCAGTGCCTCTCTCCACCCAGGTGTATAAATGGGTACCGGGTAATTTAATGCTGGGGGGTAACCCTGCGATGGACTAGCATCCCATCCAGGGGAGAGTAGAAGTACTCCTAGTAGCTTCATGCTACAGAAACCGGGATAAGCATGGCCTGATGGGCCACTTGGCTTGTATGCAGACTTCAACCTTTTTACACTTAAAGATGCAATAAAAATGCCAGTTGACATATTTGATCAAGTCTCGTACAATCCAAGTGGCCCATTAGGTCCGCTCTTATCTTAATAATCAACCTTATTTACTGAGGGTCGCACTTAACAGCAAAGCTGGCAAACCTGTGGCCCTCATTTACGGATCGAATTGGAATTTGGAATGTTGGTTTTTGTGGACGGGGGAAAACTGGAGAACCCAGAGAATAACCCTCAGAGCAGGGACGAGAACCAACAACAAACTCAACCCATGTGTGATGCCGGGTCCGGGAATTGAACCCGGGCCACAGCAGTGGGAGGCGAGTGCTCTCACCACTGCACCATCCCAGCATAATTGGTTTCAGTAGTATTTTTAAGTGACTTGGAGCATTGCTGCTCTTCCTTGGATGGGCGGATGGGTTGGGCACCCACCATGAGGTCACAACACCTCCACATGTGTTTGATAAGATGTACATTTAAAATATTACTTTTACTGTACCCTCGATAACGTGAACTCGGCATAATCAAAAGTTGTGTTTGTCGCCATCAGTACCTTCGCGGATCTCAATGTCGATCCATTTTGTCTATTTTTCTTCAAAGTTCATTGGCGTTTGCCATAAGTGTAATTTACAGCTTTCTTGTGTCTGGTCTATGTTCCTTCGGGAGGAGTGCAGGCTCCTTAATCAAACAGCAGCTGGTAATCAAGGATATTTTCCAGTCATTAGTTAGTTTTTGAACATTAGAGTATATATGCTATTGAAAAGCACTGTATCAATAGTATTCAAAATAAAATCTTGGTTCTGTTTTGTAAAACAGTTGTAGACAGTACCAGCCTGCAGAACAAGTAATAGGCCATTTCCGAATTACCTCAGACCTCTTCTTCGAAGCGAGTCTTGGTGCTCACCTTTCATATGCAAATCATTTTTTCATTCACACGCAAATTAAACTCATTTTCATGCGAATGAAAATTGAATTGCATATGAAAAGATGAGCACCAAGACTCGCTTCGAAGAAGAGGCCTGAGGTAATTCGGAAATGGCCTATTATGAAGCCAATATTTTAGCTAGTCACATTTCTCCCAAATGTTAGCCTGCGTAGGAAGGAGGTGACGAGGAAGTATTCTCTTCCTCTTCCCCAACCCCCTCCCCTTTATACACCTGCTATGCAGGCTACCCAAATGTTGGGGAGGGGTGTGCAAATATCAGAACGAATGTATGTGGGCCACCTGAATGTTTTCAACCAATCACATCAGAGTTTAAAAAGGATGTGTGTTCATGCTCACCAATGATGCCGAAGCAGTGTGATTGTTAGACTCTACATTACAAGATGCAATATTGAATGCAACTTGCAATCCAAAAATGACAAAAAAGCATTGCAATTCCCAGTGGTGGTGCCAGCAATAGGGGTGTCTCGGGTTCACAACATTTTCAACATCTAACATTTATTTATACCAAAAAAAAAACAGGTAAGAGTCATTTGTTTAAATGAACATTAATGTCCAATATTAGCTTGAAGTTCTTTTTCCCTGTCCAGTTCTATGAGATCAACCTTTTCAACTGCTGATTGATATAATAACTCAATAGAACACTGGGAATTGTCCTTGTGTGGCCTCTAATCATGGCATAATCACACATTTTTCTCAACTGTTTCAACCTGGTTTGAGGCTGGATGAGAACTTTTATAAACCAAACCCAATTGCAAACAGTTTTTCGTCAATAAAACACAAACAACCAATGGGAGACTGTTGATCCCAATAACACCATCTCAAACCATTGTTCTGGTGGAGGGAGGCAACTGCCTTTACACTCTAATCACCTGGAAAAAATTATAATTTGTAACGATCTTTATTTAACACAAACGCAGCATCTGGAGTGTGTCAGTTTAGTGTAACACCTTTGCATTTAGTCAAGTTAACAGCAAGGGAGCAAGCACATATCCTGCAAAATCAAAAGGAATGCTTGATTTTAGCATATCTGCCCTTCTTAGAGGCTTTTTTTGATTAACAATCATCTTGGATGACATCCTCAACAAACGAAGATGTCTACAGACTACAATGTATATCGTTCCTTCACCTCGCTTTGCTCACATCCACACCTCCACATGATTCATGCTTGCTTCTTCGCTCAATTTTTTTTGTGCATTGAAAGACGGAGGCTGTGACCGTTCTAGCATCAAAGGAACTGTTGAACCTTTGTCCAGAGAGGATTCATCAGTTCCTTTGAGGTGCTATGATCTTTGATCACTGATCCTGGGGCCCATTTCTCAAAATCCTGGGAAATGTTTTGTACCCAAAGAGCCAAATTTAGTTCATCTGTATTTAAAAAAACAGAGAAGTGAAACCTGAAACTTCTTGTATGAAGAGAACCTCTGCTCATACTAAGGATATGTAAATAAAACAGCTCTGAAATCCTTACGTTCAAGATTTTGCTATTGTTTTCTGGGTGCAAAAACTTTTCAGGACCTTTGAGAAATGCACCCCCCCCCCCCCAACCCCCGATCTGGACCATTCCAAAGAGACCCCGGTGGGAGGGGGGTACTCTGTATAATGGCCTATACGGGGAGGCCCTGCCCAAAAGGGGTACCTTTTTCAGGCTTCAGGTATATGAAAGGGTAGGGATTTCACAGGTTGAGGTATATAAAAGGGGAGGAAAATCGGTCATTTAGGTATTTAAAAGGGCCTTTAATTATAACATTTCAAATCACGGTGGTCGGTTGCTAGGGCTTTTCCTCCCCGTTCCTTCGAAAACTACGAGTTATAGGCCATAGACAGAAGTAGAATCCATCAAATGTAACGAAACTTGGCAGGCAAGTAGGTTGATAAATTACCTATTTATTGGTGTTTGTTTCATCACGTGACTGCTATTGTGATGTCACAGTCACGAA
Organism: Platygyra sinensis; assembly: GCA_019787425.1. Lineage (NCBI taxonomy): Eukaryota > Metazoa > Cnidaria > Anthozoa > Scleractinia > Merulinidae > Platygyra > Platygyra sinensis. The sequence goes on along the minus strand of JAHPZR010044758.1, from coordinate 35,947 downwards.
ATATGTCATCATGACGTCATAATGACATATTTCGTGATGAAATACGTGTCATAGCACCACATATGTAAAGTCAAAAGAACTACAATTTTGATCCTATGCAGCTTTGTCTTTTCTCCGTTGTGAATACCAGTGTTCAATCTAGAAATTATGGAAGGTGGGTCAAATGTCCCACGTGACATTTTAAATTGGGTCATTTCAAAAATGGTCTGGGTCAAATTATTATGATAATAATAAACTTCGAAAATCATACTGTAGCCACGGATAAGAATTTTTCCAGGCCGGATGGAATTTTCTCACAGTGGTACTTGCTGAGGCCGTCAGCTCGACTGGAAGTTCTGCAACTTCTGCGGGTTGACTCGCTGTTGTACTAATTTCTTCACCTTCTTCATTTGTCTCCCGCAAGTATAATAAATTCAATATTTGGGTCACAGAGGAAAACTTTATATTTAAAATTAAGCAAGACTTTAGAACATCTTAATTGGAGAATTTTTTTTTATATTTTCACCTCTGAAAAGGTATTTTTGACTTTTCTGGAAAATATGATGATGTAAATGGCACCTATTTTTAGTAACATCGTTTAATATTTGAAAAGCAGTGATCAAAACGGTACAGGCATTTTTGTCACAGAAAAACAACATTTACAGTGAAAACCCCATCTCAATCTGATAAAACGGCATAGAGTTACAGGTAATTAAAGAAATTCAAATTTCGTGCCACATGACAATATATGGTCAAAATTAAGGGGTTTTAAACACAAAAATAATGAATGTATTCCAGTGTTCAATCTAGGCCGCGTTTTTGCGTCATTTACGCAGAATATTCTATTCTGATGCAAAATGAAATGATCGTGGGGTCATACTGACACAAAAAAAAGAAACAAACAAAAACCCCCCAAAATAAGTTTTCTCGTATATAAGTACTTCCAAAGCAGCAGGCAATAATAAAAGTAAATTTAAAAACAAATATGTGTGCTTACTAGCCTTACATGAACGCGCGAAATCGCGAAATGACTGGTGTTTCAGACTACGTTTGTACGAGTACTTTTTGTGTCAGGCGTGCCAATTCCGAGAGAGACTGGACGCTACTACGACCATCGATTCACGCTTCGTTCAGGGTGTGTTCTTGTATCTACGTTAATTTTAGTTTCATGAAACGCCAGCAAAAGTTAAGTCCTTTTTTTACGCCAAAGAGAGTGGCAACGGAAAGTGAGGATCAAGGTGAACTGGAGGAGACAAATGAAGAAGGTGAAGAAATTAGTACAACAGCGAGTCAACCCGCAGAAGTTGCAGAACTTCCAGTCGAGCTGACGGCCTCAGCAAGTACCACTGTGAGAAAATTCCATCCGGCCTGGAAAAATTCTTATCCGTGGCTACAGTATGATTTTCGAAGTTTATTATTATCATAATAATTTGACCCAGACCATTTTTGAAATGACCCAATTTAAAATGTCACGTGGGACATTTGACCCACCTTCCATAATTTCTAGATTGAACACTGGTATTCACAACGGAGAAAAGACAAAGCTGCATAGGATCAAAATTGTAGTTCTTTTGACTTTACATATGTGGTGCTATGACACGTATTTCATCACGAAATATGTCATTATGACGTCATGATGACATATTTCGTGACTGTGACATCACAATAGCAGTCACGTGATGAAACAAACACCAATAAATAGGTAATTTATCAACCTACTTGCCTGCCAAGTTTCGTTACATTTGATGGATTCTACTTCTGTCTATGGCCTATAACTCGTAGTTTTCGAAGGAACGGGGAGGAAAAGCCCTAGCAACCGACCACCGTGATTTGAAATGTTATAATTAAAGGCCCTTTTAAATACCTAAATGACCGATTTTCCTCCCCTTTTATATACCTCAACCTGTGAAATCCCTACCCTTTCATATACCTGAAGCCTGAAAAAGGTACCCCTTTTGGGCAGGGCCTCCCCGTATAGGCCATTATACAGAGTACCCCCCTCCCACCGGGGTCTCTTTGGAATGGTCCAGATCGGGGGTTGGGGGGGGGGGGGTGCATTTCTCAAAGGTCCTGAAAAGTTTTTGCACCCAGAAAACAATAGCAAAATCTTGAACGTAAGGATTTCAGAGCTGTTTTATTTACATATCCTTAGTATGAGCAGAGGTTCTCTTCATACAAGAAGTTTCAGGTTTCACTTCTCTGTTTTTTTAAATACAGATGAACTAAATTTGGCTCTTTGGGTACAAAACATTTCCCAGGATTTTGAGAAATGGGCCCCAGGATCAGTGATCAAAGATCATAGCACCTCAAAGGAACTGATGAATCCTCTCTGGACAAAGGTTCAACAGTTCCTTTGATGCTAGAACGGTCACAGCCTCCGTCTTTCAATGCACAAAAAAAATTGAGCGAAGAAGCAAGCATGAATCATGTGGAGGTGTGGATGTGAGCAAAGCGAGGTGAAGGAACGATATACATTGTAGTCTGTAGACATCTTCGTTTGTTGAGGATGTCATCCAAGATGATTGTTAATCAAAAAAAGCCTCTAAGAAGGGCAGATATGCTAAAATCAAGCATTCCTTTTGATTTTGCAGGATATGTGCTTGCTCCCTTGCTGTTAACTTGACTAAATGCAAAGGTGTTACACTAAACTGACACACTCCAGATGCTGCGTTTGTGTTAAATAAAGATCGTTACAAATTATAATTTTTTCCAGGTGATTAGAGTGTAAAGGCAGTTGCCTCCCTCCACCAGAACAATGGTTTGAGATGGTGTTATTGGGATCAACAGTCTCCCATTGGTTGTTTGTGTTTTATTGACGAAAAACTGTTTGCAATTGGGTTTGGTTTATAAAAGTTCTCATCCAGCCTCAAACCAGGTTGAAACAGTTGAGAAAAATGTGTGATTATGCCATGATTAGAGGCCACACAAGGACAATTCCCAGTGTTCTATTGAGTTATTATATCAATCAGCAGTTGAAAAGGTTGATCTCATAGAACTGGACAGGGAAAAAGAACTTCAAGCTAATATTGGACATTAATGTTCATTTAAACAAATGACTCTTACCTGTTTTTTTTTGGTATAAATAAATGTTAGATGTTGAAAATGTTGTGAACCCGAGACACCCCTATTGCTGGCACCACCACTGGGAATTGCAATGCTTTTTTGTCATTTTTGGATTGCAAGTTGCATTCAATATTGCATCTTGTAATGTAGAGTCTAACAATCACACTGCTTCGGCATCATTGGTGAGCATGAACACACATCCTTTTTAAACTCTGATGTGATTGGTTGAAAACATTCAGGTGGCCCACATACATTCGTTCTGATATTTGCACACCCCTCCCCAACATTTGGGTAGCCTGCATAGCAGGTGTATAAAGGGGAGGGGGTTGGGGAAGAGGAAGAGAATACTTCCTCGTCACCTCCTTCCTACGCAGGCTAACATTTGGGAGAAATGTGACTAGCTAAAATATTGGCTTCATAATAGGCCATTTCCGAATTACCTCAGGCCTCTTCTTCGAAGCGAGTCTTGGTGCTCATCTTTTCATATGCAATTCAATTTTCATTCGCATGAAAATGAGTTTAATTTGCGTGTGAATGAAAAAATGATTTGCATATGAAAGGTGAGCACCAAGACTCGCTTCGAAGAAGAGGTCTGAGGTAATTCGGAAATGGCCTATTACTTGTTCTGCAGGCTGGTACTGTCTACAACTGTTTTACAAAACAGAACCAAGATTTTATTTTGAATACTATTGATACAGTGCTTTTCAATAGCATATATACTCTAATGTTCAAAAACTAACTAATGACTGGAAAATATCCTTGATTACCAGCTGCTGTTTGATTAAGGAGCCTGCACTCCTCCCGAAGGAACATAGACCAGACACAAGAAAGCTGTAAATTACACTTATGGCAAACGCCAATGAACTTTGAAGAAAAATAGACAAAATGGATCGACATTGAGATCCGCGAAGGTACTGATGGCGACAAACACAACTTTTGATTATGCCGAGTTCACGTTATCGAGGGTACAGTAAAAGTAATATTTTAAATGTACATCTTATCAAACACATGTGGAGGTGTTGTGACCTCATGGTGGGTGCCCAACCCATCCGCCCATCCAAGGAAGAGCAGCAATGCTCCAAGTCACTTAAAAATACTACTGAAACCAATTATGCTGGGATGGTGCAGTGGTGAGAGCACTCGCCTCCCACTGCTGTGGCCCGGGTTCAATTCCCGGACCCGGCATCACACATGGGTTGAGTTTGTTGTTGGTTCTCGTCCCTGCTCTGAGGGTTATTCTCTGGGTTCTCCAGTTTTCCCCCGTCCACAAAAACCAACATTCCAAATTCCAATTCGATCCGTAAATGAGGGCCACAGGTTTGCCAGCTTTGCTGTTAAGTGCGACCCTCAGTAAATAAGGTTGATTATTAAGATAAGAGCGGACCTAATGGGCCACTTGGATTGTACGAGACTTGATCAAATATGTCAACTGGCATTTTTATTGCATCTTTAAGTGTAAAAAGGTTGAAGTCTGCATACAAGCCAAGTGGCCCATCAGGCCATGCTTATCCCGGTTTCTGTAGCATGAAGCTACTAGGAGTACTTCTACTCTCCCCTGGATGGGATGCTAGTCCATCGCAGGGTTACCCCCCAGCATTAAATTACCCGGTACCCATTTATACACCTGGGTGGAGAGAGGCACTGCAAAAGTGAAGTGTCTTGCCCAAGAACACAACACAATGTCCCCGGCCAGGGCTCGAACCCGGACCGCCCACTTCGGAGTCGGCTGCACTAACCATGAGGCCATCGCGCCTCCCACATGTTGATTATTACGATAACAGCTGACCTAATGGGCCACTTGCCTTGTATGGAGACTTTTATCAAAAACGCCAACTGTCACTTTTATTGCATCTTTAAGTGTGGCGATATAAAAGTATGTTAAAGGCTTTATTTGTGTTTTTCGGCAATTATAAAAGTAGTTTTGTTCAGTTTCTCAGCGAAGAGAATGGTAGTTGATGCAAATTTGTAAAGAATGGTATTACACTAAGCTTTGTAATCACCATTACTAAAAAACATTTCATGAGCAGAGTGTCCTTGCAATAATTAACATTCAGCTCTCAAGTATAGAATTGTAAGAACAGTTACTAGAAAAAAGCCTTAAAAAGAGGCTTGGAATGAAATAATATATGCATGTACATGTAAATAAGCATAAAGATCATTATTATTCATTCAAAATATTTCCCTGTTCCTGAGTGGTTAAAACCACATGCATAATTCACCATGACCAGCTGCTGTTGACCAAACTTGGAAAGAGCTTTGTCATATTGAAGCAATGATGTCAGAGGTGCAGCCTGCTGCAGATTATTGAATCACTAACCAAGAAAACCTGGGAATGAAGTTGTGTTATTTTTGGTGAGAAGAAAAAGGAAGAGCGAAATGGCAAAACCTCTTTTACGATCGAGGAAATATTTTGAATGAATAATAAAGCAATTATTGAATTCTACAGATCTAGCAGGGTGTTCGGCCTTGGTGGATAACACCCTCCTAGATCTGCAGAATTCTTTACATCCTACTCAGCCTCATTCAATAAATGTAAAATGGATGACAAAAATGCAAAATTGGATAGTCAAAATACTTTCAAATATTTTTCCAAGCTAGCATATAGCTTATCAAAGACAACATTTTCAGAAGTGATAACCTTCACTGTGCAGATCAGTGAATCAAAACATACACAGTTTAAAATGGGACAGAGAGCACTTCTAAAATGGGCTTTGTACTAATAGAAACATACTTCACTGTAATTAATTTCACCAATGATAATCAAAAAGAAGTCGAGTAGGCGATTTCTCTTGTTATAACAATTTTCATAGTTGACTTTATATTCAAAATAATTATGTTTTTACCTAGCAACACACTGACACCGCACCAAATGCTATAACCTCCAACCCACACAATAATTCTTCCAATGAGGAAGATGCTTCTGACACTATTGGTAAATGAATTATGGATTCAACCTTCTTTCATAAATATATTGCTTATTTTTAAGCATTCCAGTCAAACCTCTCTTTACAGACACATTACACACACAGACACCTCAATACACCGACAGCTCGTGCAGTCTCTGAGAATCTAGCGTTCATCTTACGATAAGTCTTCCTCTATTATATATGCATGCCTCCACAAGACAAACCCTCCAACTCTGGCCCTTTGGTGTCTGTTAGACATTGGCAAACTGACTGCCTGTGAAGAAAATTTTGGCTGCCTGGTTTGATGCTTTACAGGAAAGTTTTTCTTTAAAGGTTCAGTTGAAAAAGTTTTGCCTGCCTGTGTAAATGTTCATGAAAACCCTGTGTTTGGCATCACACCACGATGATGTCTAAATTTTATTATTTTTTTGGCTATTATTAGCAATGTTCGTTTTAATTAACTTCAACGTTTATTTCCAGCTTTACATTGCACTGAGTGGTCTTCACACCGCCAACTTGCAAATCAACTGGATAAAACTGCAGCTCATACTGTGGTCAGTTCACACTACAACTGATTTCAGAACTCAAATGAATGGCCTTGCGATCCACACAGGGAAACAAGCCCAGAAGTTTCCATAAATTCCAATCACTGCTACAGAACTGCTTTCAAGTGCATACCCCGCTTAGTCTCCTACGGTGCTAGACTCAGGACTCCAGGAAGAAGTACATGTAACTAGTGAGCAGTTTGATAGTCCTGTTAGAGAAACATGGTGATAACAAAAGAAAACCCTGCTCCCATTCCTAAGCCAATGATCAACATAAAGGCCATCATAGTGCCTGCTGTCTCTGCATGTTTTGGCTCCACTGTGCTGTAATGGAAAAGAAATATTGAAGCTGCTAAGTTTCAATTTCCAATGATTGCAACGTTTAAGAATACAAACACAATAAAAAATGAGCACAACCATGTGAATGGTTGCGTGTTAGGGTTTCATCCTCAGACTTAAAAGTTAGAACCACCTTGCACAGTATAATAAACAGTACCACATGAAAGTACAGCTAAATAGCTTTCATTTGAATGGTTGTGAATACACAGAGGTTTCATCCACATGCTCAAAAGTTAGAACCACCTTGTAAAGCATAATTAACAGTATCACGTGAAAGTACCACTCCATAATTCTTTTATTAGAATGGTCACAAATTTTGTAATTCGCATTACCTGACTGTTGGATGATGTATTTATCAGGAGAAATTATATGCTTCAAAAATGTCTGATTTGTAGTTTGATAATTAAATATTACAAGCACACAAAGAATATACACAACAAAATACAAACAAAAGAAAATGATCGTTTTTACTTACGATGGGCCGTACATCATGCATAAACTTCCCAAATAACCATTCGAGATGGCAAACAACACCATGAAAAGAATGGGGAAGTAATCTTCATGAAAAAATACTGGAGAATTTCCTCTTGGCTGTGCATTACAAAATGCAAACAAGGGAAGAAATACAACTCTCAAAAAGCAGAAGAATGGAAGAAGCACACCATCTTTACCAGGCTGAAAGAAAGAGAAGAAACATACTGATTTCAAGACAAAAATTTCCAACAAGACTTTACTGGGTTAGTGGTTGTATATTAATTTTGCTGGTTGCCCATTACTAATGGCAGCCTTGTGACGAGTCGGTCATCCAATCTTTAGAGTAAAAAGGAAACAGAGAATATATTGAAGTGGAATTCCAAAATTCAAGGCATCCTGCAGAATGTAAATTGGTTCGAAAAAGAGCTAAAATGTTAATTTCTCCTAACTTTTAATAGTGCAATTTCAATTTTTCAGACCATTTAGGGGGAATGGAAATTGGTTCCAAAAATTGTGAAGTTTGTAAGTGCAAGTGTTCATAAGTGTCTTAATTTTGCCAAGGGAGCAAAACTTTGCTTTGAATAATTAAGCAAGGTTTGTGAAATCAGGATTCTACAGGAAAGAATATTTTGCATGTACATAGAAGGCATGCACAAACTTGCTTGATAGATGTCCAACTTGGTTCAAAAGTTTTTCAAATACATACCCACTGTACAAAAGATGCTGCTAATCTGCCACAGAAGTCACCAACATTGAACAACAGAAAGCAAGTGACTGGCACAAAATAGGTACCTTTGGAAAAACAAAAAACATGATTAATTCTTAGTTATTTCATCGATAGCAATAATTTAGGGCAAGCAATTCAATTTTATCAGCAATCACTTAAAACTCACTTGTCCAAGCTGTTTTATCGCTATCCTTCACAGATCTTATTCTTGATGTCAGAGAAGGAAATGCTGCTAATGTCACAAAGAACACGAACGCAACTGATGCACCAAGCCTGAAAATCTAAGAACAAAGTAATAGCAGATTAAAGCATTCAACCATTGTAGCCTGAATTTCCTGACAACTAAGGGGTTAGTACATTTTATTCAATGGCCTACATGTTTTTAAGACTTTTAAGTTGTTTCTAAAAACAAGCAAGAAAAAAAAATACAATGCTTGCAGTTCTTGGAAAAAAGAGTTGAATCTCTACACAACAGGCAGATATCTTCTACCGATAAACAACTTATCACCTTACTACTTTCAAACATGCCATAATCAGACACTTCTTCTCAGGCAGGGTTGTCAGTAGGTTTTTGAGTAGGAGGTTCCATCCAAAAAGTAGGCGGCTATTTCCATTTTATTTCTCCAATATCACACTCAGAACTGACCTACTAACATTCGGAGTAACAGGCGCAGTATTCTAAATAGTCGGTGAAACGCGCCGGTTGCTGGCTTATTTTGACAGCCCTGTCAGGGGACACTTTTCTGGTCTCAAGTATGTATATAATATATCCCCCACCTGGTGCAAAAGTATGCTTGGATTTTTGTCTGCATACATGTTTTGTGCTGAGAAGTGAACAGTTTTCCAAGAGCAATGCTCGAAGAAAATTGCGAGCTTCAAGGTTATTCATGAATACGTCCAAGGACAAATACCTGAGTATATTTTTGTGCCAAATAAAGGCTAATGTGTTTCTTTTCCTTCAAATAGTTTTCACAGCACGTCATGTTATGTTAATGTGAGACATTAAGACGAATTGCGTGCAAGCAAAAACATTTGATGGCTTATAATTGAAAATACCTTACCCTGGGACTTAATAAATACTTTGTGATATCAAACAGACATTCATAACAAAACAGTAATTACACAAAGCTTCTTCTAAATTGGCATGTATATTGATCATAATCACTGCTTTCTCACCTGTCTAAAGATCAACACAAATGGTGGCTTGTCATTTCTAAATATTTCTACATCTTTTGGATGTCCATTAACAGAAAGCAGTTTTTCTTGATCCAAACCTAACAAATAATTAAAAGCTTATATCAAAGTGACTTAATGTATTTCTTTCTGCAATGGCAGAAAATTAACATATTAAATTATTTTAATTCCAACTGACATAAATTATTTACTTCAATTGATAGAAATTAATTTAATTTAAATTTACATTAAATTGTTATAATTTTAATTGACATAAATTATTTTATAGAACAAATGCGTTAATGTCCTTGGATTTTATCACCGGAAGATAGGGCAACAACAGCCCTGAAAATATTTGAGGTATAATAATAATGAAAGAATGGGTGCAGGACTATGGGAAAGCATTAACTATGACAGTACTGATCAATGCTACAAAAATAGAAAAAAGATTTAAGTTGTATCAACTATATCACAAGAAAATTTTTTTCTTACTTAATGTGGAGTGTTTGTAGCCTCCCGATTTCTTTGTTGGGGGTATTTGCCAATTTGCTAGTCTCTCAATATGATCGGCTGAAATATTTGGAAACTCTGTGGAAGAAAAACAACAAACATGAATTACTTGCAGCATTTAGGTAAGAGATTATATGAGGGACAATCTTGATGTTGGCTTGTCAATTTAATCAACTCAACTTCTTGGAAAAAAAAGTGAAAGAACACTAACTAAAGGTCAAAGAAAAATATAATTATATGCTGATGATGGAAATAAACTTTACAATTTCCAGAATTTCGTTCACAAGTCTTGTAGTCTAAAAGATTGCTTTGGAAATTTTAATATAACAATGTCTTTAATTCTCATTATCAAATATTAAATGACAATAGAAACTTATTTAGGTCTTGCATTATTATGTGAATATTTGTTTTCAATAAGACTGCAGGCTAAATGAGTCGTTTGTCGAGTTTTCAAGTTTTATAGTCTTTTCACATTAACATGAAATACGGGAGAGAGATGTAAAGGAAGAATTAACTTACTTATCTCACTCCTTTGCTCATGAGGTGCAATGTAATGTCTGGCAAATTTCTATTAGAAGGAAAAAACCAAATCAAAGAACCATTATTCTTGAAATTAAAATTACCACAAGTGTTAAGAAAACAAACCACACACTATCTGCTGAAATAGTGATTCACTTGACCTTGGGCAAGTAAAATTTCTTACATGTAGATAAATTTTTAAGGAAATTTAAATTGCAGAAGTACATGTACTTTAAGAGGCAATTTTTGGGAATTAGTGAAAATGATACATGTTTACTTAGTATATCATATATAGCTAGAGTTTGCTGAAAAACAAGTCCCAAAATTTCCTTCCTTTACACCTGCAGTCCACTACTGGAACACAGACACTTCTCCTAAGTTTGACGCATACAGTCATCGTTTTTAGTTCCAGGAGTGTAGAACAGAAGAGACTTCATCAAGATTGATTGTAAACTTAACAGGTGTTAAATAGTTAAATAGCATTCACTGCACTTTTCTAGATGCTACATTAATTCCTTCCTTACCATTCTATGCAGCATTATGTATGTCACAAGACAGAGAGCTAACACAATAACTGCCGACATAAAGTAACCAAATCCGCTGCTCTCGGCATCCTTTCCACCTAAAACAACAAAACAAATCCAAATTTTGATACTGTTTGCCATAGATTAACTTCAGTATTTTGTTTCAAGCATGGTTTCTGAATGAAGCAACAATGAATGTTGCTACCTCTCATGGAAAGGATGGTTAACTGTACATGAACCCCATCTCAGCTTTAAGCCCTTCCCACCTCTCCCACACTGGCAGTTTATTGGACCCCCCCCCCCCCCTACAATATTGTATACAAACTTCAGGGATGAGAGGGCGGGGTGCAATTCGAAAGTAAGTGTTTTTACTAGAATCACATCAGGCTGGAACCCAAACCTTTTCATCAGGTGTGGTTTAACAGCTCAGTGAATGATTTAGTGCTGGAAGTCAGGTTATTGTATTGCTCACTACATGCAGTTAGTTTTGAAACTGATGAAAGCTTACCTAGAAGGGAGAAAATACTCGCCAAAGCTGCAAATGTGCCTCCAACACCCTGTTTGAAGAAAGAACAAACAACAGTTGTAGCGAAGTTATTTAGTTAATTTATGAAACACACTATAGCTATTTCCAAAAATTATTTTTTATTGCAAGAAAACGTCCTCCTTCACATGTAGTGTGAACCACTGCAGCTTTCCTGCATGTCATTAAGCATACATTGATCACTGTGATTTGACAATTAGTTACTGTCTAGCTTTAAAACGGTACCTTAAATTGGTACCCCCATTTGAGCTAAGAAGCTTAACCGCTGCAGTGTCTCTTGAAAAGCAGGTTTCCAAAACGTCTCTCAACCCATCATTCTGACTAGTAAGATTACAATTATCACAGATCAGAAGTCTGATATAAGCACCACTTTACCTGGCCAGTCATAACAGCTCCAGTGTATCTTTGCGGCATCATTCCACACACGCCAAACAGTCCACCCTGATAAACTGCACTGCTCACTGATGAAATAAAGCAGAACATAATTATTTCATTGCATGCAATGATGGCCTAATGATAGTGCGTGGACTCCAAATCATCTGGTCAGGCTTCAGGACAGAGTCATTGTGTTGTGTTCTTGGGCAAGACAATACTTTTACAGTGCCTCTCTCCACTCGGGTACAAAAGTCAGGACTAAAAACAATACTTGAATTCCAGCTTGCCCTGTCCCAGATTACTTGTTTTAGTTAAGTTGGCAAATAACTTCCCTGGACATTTCTCCATTGTGCTAGTGACAATGACAAAGTTACTTGCCAGACAAAAAAATCTACTTGTCCTGGACAACCGGACTACACTTTTTGCAAGCCCTGTTCAAAGTGTGTATCAGTGAATTTAAATTCAAGCTCATGATCTTTGCAGATTAATGACAACAACTTAATACATGAAATAATAGACATTATTTAAATAATGACAACTTACTGTTAATTAAGACGATTGTCCCAATGGTGATATAAAAGAAATCTGTTGTCCCTGTGAGGTCAGAGAAGAGGAGCAGTTAACAATGGCTTCTTCTGTTTCACCCACTAAAAGTCTCTTGACTGGGCAAAATTGCAAATTTACAATGTATGGAGCAGTGCTATGCTATCTGTGAACGCTGACCAATTGGTGCCTCTTGTAATGTTTTTGTTGTACTTTGTAAAAAATGATTTAATGACTGGTATCTTGAGGAACCAGTTAATTTTATTTTCCTCTTTTCTCAATGTTTCCCTTATCTCTACCTTATGAAACATTGAAATCCTCAAAAACTAAAAATATGTTTCCTTGCGACCAGTCATTAAGTGTGAGATGTTACTAGGGGTAATAGGCCCTTTGCACGATGTAGTACAGAATAAATTGTGCTAGGACACAAGTTGCACAGTGGGACTTCCAAAACAAAGAAACTCGTACCAGTCCAGCCAGACTTTCCTTTGATTCAAAAGTCCCACAGTGTTTCTAGCATCCCAGCATAATTTATTCTGTGCCAAGTGACTGGATCCTGCAAAGGGCCTATTGAATCAAGACATATTTAATTGACATCAACGCCAACCATACTTACAATCTGATGTATCAATAACAACAAGGACTGTTGTCACTACAAAGCACAGTGTCATAATACAAACTGATGTGAGCATTCTAACTTGAAGGGAAACCCTGAAAATAAGTACACAATCCATACATGAGAAAGCTATTTCCTGATGATAATTTGCAGGAGTCCAACTTTATCACAGTTAAGCTATAATTTGCAGTAGTTTTTAAGAATATGTTCAGTTTTACCGATATCAACTGCTGAACAAGGTTTAAATATTAGATAGCTATTGCTTCTACCATTGCAACAGCATCTAGACGTGTTTTCTTGGCAATGTTATTTACTGGACTAGCAATAAAACATGCAGAAACTTTTTTGATGAAATAAGTGACAACCACTGAAAAGTTACCTTTTGGTTAGCTGTAAAAAATAAAGTTTTCTTTTGTGGAAGGGTTGTGCATGGACGTACATGTTAACCTCAGGATCAGATTTAACCATTTCTAATAAAGTAAGACCTTTCCTTCTTGACACCTTTAAATTACGACTAGAAGTTGGTCACAGAGAAACTGTCTAGAGGTCAGAATCTCTACATCTATAATTATACCTATATTACATGAAATAATGTTCAACCTTTTTACTGGTTCGTCCTCAGTGTATGAACCTGTAACACTCACCAGTTACGTAAAACAAAGAAGTCAAAATAGGAGACCCTAACCCTAATATTAGCTTCAAAGCAAAGAAAAACTTCACAGGTTTTTACACCCAGGTAAACCCTTTTAATACAAGGCCTAGAGTTATGAATAAAATAATCTTACTTGTGTTTATAAAGAGTGTTAAGCAAGAACATCAAAACATTAGGAACCATGGCTGCCACAGAGAAGTAATTCTCAAAACTGTGCTTCAGACCGTCATCTTTCTTCAGTTTTTCTTGAAAATACTACAATGGATAAAGTAAATAACAGGTTACAAGTTGTTACTGTTTTAAACACTTGACATTACACATTGAATCACTAATCTGTAGTTTAGCCATTGATACTGTAATGGTTTACCCACTGTATATCCACTGTAAGCGCTTAGCACAAAGAATTTTCTAAGCGAAATAGATCACATGCTTTCCATGTTTCTATCCAGTTTAGTCTAAATTTACTAGCGTTCTCTTACAAATGCAATTCTCTGATTGACCACACTGCTCACTACTATACATGTATCTAATTAACAATTAGATTATGAGCATGAGATTTCTATGAGGTGACAGCTGATGAGGCTGAAGGCCTAATCAAATATCAGCTAGTGAATAATCTTACTGTTTAGGAATTCTTACTAAAATTTACTTCAAATACCCGTTTCCAATTATTTCTCTTCCAATTATTAAACTTGGCAAGTTTGAAAGAAGTTGAAATAATTGAAGAAAATACAGCACATACAGTGGAATTACGGGTTTTTTTTGAACTTCCAAATGAAGATCTGTTTGAAAAATTGGGTAATCCAAGAAATAGGGAGTGAATTTACATTGATCACACGAGGAGAGGAGATACATGTATATTTTTTAGTTCAAGTTATTGGGTGGTCCAAAAAATTGAGTGTTCAAAACATCAGGACCCAGATTCTCGGTGGCAAGAAAAATCATCACATGACTGTTTCTCAGATGCAAATGTGTTTTTATTAACAAATAAAGAAGCCTAAGCCGTGTATTACACTGTGATAAAACACGAGGGAAATGTAGCAACACGAGCCGCAGGCGAGTGTTTTCTACATTTCCCGAGTGTTCTTAAATGACCGGAGTGTTTTATTACAGTGTAATTCACGGCTTAGGCTTCTTTATTTGCTTTAAAATATACATTTTACGAGCGCAAAACAAATAAAACATGCTTTTTCTATGTTTTATATGGGTTTTTGACCAATCAGAGCGCACTCAGGGTCCTATCTATATTTTAAAACCAAATAGATGATAGTGTTTCATGTTTTGTAAGAAAACAAAGCCTTTTGAGGAACACCATCTTCTCTTTGGTAAATGATACACTTACAGCATGAGCAGTGATGAACATGTTCCATGGTAGCAAAGTCCCAACTCCTTGTATAACCATGATGAGATACACTACATGGAACCTGTAAGAAAAAAAAATGACCTTTAAATAAATCATCAAAAAAAGTAAGCTGCGCAAGGCTCAGACTGAGGGAAAAACAAAAAAGAATATTATTTCTTCGCTTCCCTTTTGGCTAGCATGCTAGCTGTTGGTTAACAGTACACATCAAGGCCCAGACAAAAAAAGGCACTAAGTTAAACATTACTTTGTTGCAGTATATGATATCACACAATAATCATTCCAAATATTTTTAACCATAGATAATTATTTTGGACCCCACTCATTTGAACTTAGTTATTTCCAATTCCTGTTATTTTGAATTCAAAACAATTTCCCTTGGAATTGTTCTTCAGTCGTTTATTATCGACTATCTTGAACACCCACTATTTCTAACTATTTTTTCAATTCCACAGGCAGTTCAAAATAGTGGGGTTTAACTGTGCATACAATCACATATATTAATTCAACATTTTAAGCAATATAGGTGTGGTACAATTACAGTACTTTGCAATATTGATAAATACATGCCAAGGAATATTTGTTACTGCTTTGTCTTTACAGTTATAAAGAGAATTCTTTACAGCTATAAAAAGAATTGTTTGTTTAGATTTTTGTTTCCTCACATTGAAACTGCTTAGTTTGCAAGATAAGGTAAATTACTGGTTTTTGAATCAACATCCTAGGAAATTGGGTGGGTAAAATTGTAATCTTTGATTACAGGGAGAAAGGACTAGATGTTTAAGTTATAAGGAAATCTGAAAACACAGGATTCAGGGAATTGGAATTCCACAGTATTACAAAACACAAGCCCAAATAAACACAATAATTGCATTTTTTTTGCATACTCGGTAAATTCTGTTTCCTAAGAAATGCTCTCAAATTTTATAACTGCTGCAGAACTGGCTGTTTGAATAACATCAATTTTTGATTCCTTAGTGACAACTGTTTAAATATTGCTGCCATGCATGCAAATATCTTCGAATATTTGACCATTGACTAGCAAAATGATTCGTTCAAGGGACCATCAACTCATAAGAAGCTTGAATAACACGATATCAACCGAGAAAAATTTGAAAATATAACTGCCCATGTGAAGTAGTTACTTAAAGGCAAATTCACATTGTTCCTCAAAGAAAATTGATGCCTGACAATTTGTAGCTGACAGAACAAGATTATTTGCTAAACTGAAATCTTAGAAGCCATTTTCATGGCATGTCAAACGGATAAAATTCCAAAAATCAATATCGAGGTTCTGTTTTAACTGTTTTCAAGTTCTTGAACAGAGCTACTTACAAGATACAATTGGTTGACTTTTCAATATTGTATTAAGTTAAAAGAAAAGTCACCCACGTAAAAGTGATTTGTGGTTGACAAACCGCACGTATAAAGAAGAATAACATTTTGGTAATGGTTTGGGGATTGGACAAATTCTGTGACGTTTACTAGCTTGGCCGGGTTACAACTCATCTTGGGTACAAGGGCAAAGGTAGATGAATTTCCGGACAGGAAATTTAGCAGCAGTGAGCACGAAACTCTCTCCGACTTCGCATTAACAGAATACTACTAATCAAATATCCTCTAGTGCCTGCTCACTGAATATGCGAATAAATATGCGGTTTTGAAATGAAAAAATTATGCAAACTATGTATGTGTCTAATATTCTAGAATTCTCTCTAACTCCCAGAAATCTGTAAGCTTGCTATGTGAAGTTGAATTGCGTTGAACATCAACATCGCGGCACCAAAATATTGCATTTAGATCGCTATTTTGAGAACATTGACCTAATTTTAACATGAATTTTAAGCGGTATATGACCGGAATAATGTAACAACAAAATGAAAACGCAACGGTTAAAACTCGAATTTAGAGTGAAGGTAAACATATCTTTATTTATGTAATCGCCGTTCATCGTTTTTACTAATAGCTCAAGCGTTAAAAAAGCGATGTTTAAATTTTAGCTCGATAGCAACAAGTGTAACATTAATCAGCACAATGGACCACCATCATTAACAGCAAGCGAGACAAGCTCGACAAAGAGTTACGCTAACGCTCGCCTACTTAAGGCTACAAAAACAATTGTGTTCTCAAGCTCATCTAAAGATAAGCTTAGTTTGAACTGCGCAGTTCTCGATTTCAAAGAACTTGAAACAAAGAAAACGAGATGGAGTCGATGACACTACCGTTGATGATGCAACGAAAAGCTTATCAAAGCATCGGTCGCGAAAAAGTTGAGCTAAAATCCAACTTTCCTTTCCCAATAACTGAACTAACTAAGTCTAACCTACCGATCTCGTGGTTCCATTGACACAAGTAGAGTTTTCTTCGCAGAACTTTTACCCTTCTCCTCAACAAAGGTCTCCATTCTCAGTTCTTCACGCCCGGCACCCATGTTGGAAAAAAATCCTTCGAGATCTATTTACTCCGGTGTTGACCTCTTGCGTGATTCAGAAGCTAAGAAAAACTCTAACGTACTTTAAACGATAGATTTTCTTAAAACTCTTATGCGCAAGATTTGTTCGAAGCGTACTAAGGTTTTGATGCACCTAATAAACACTCACGCTTCGTCAGCTTGTTGAAAGCTTTTTTGCTAGGAGCGGTGAGCGCCGGAAATGAGTGACACTTTGATGTTCCAGATGACTGCCCACCAGAGGGGAGGGGAGGGGATTGCAATATCTCAAATCACAAATGTTACTTTATACCTCCTCCATTACACTATCTGCCCTAACGTTTTAATTAAGTTTACACTCTTAGCATTCTTCCTTGGTAGTTATTTTCTCAATTGGGGGTTTTCGCTGTCTTAGCCCTTGAAAAATAGCTATTCAAAAATTGACACTATCCCTCCCACCTAAATCAAGCATATGACATTACCGTCATGTGAAGGTCACGTGTTGCACGAAGCGATGCTTTTGAAGTATGCGACTTTGTATTTTCTAAGTTTTGCGCTTTCGGGATTCTTCTGATTCATTTGAGCAGCCTTACGTTCTAACGACAAAAACTGTTTCCTCCCTTCGGCATCCTCATCAGCGAATTTTGCAAAGGCACCAAAATGTTGTTTGATATCTTTACTTCAAACCGGAAAGCCCCTTGTGTGTGGTCAGCCGTTCATGTGACACATTTTCGATGCAAATGCAAATTTAGATTCTGACCTTCAAAAACTCAAACGTGCAAGGTAAAAGGCAGGACGGTAACTTGATCTTTTTTAATCGACCAAGTGTAACACAATCTCACTTCCGGTCAAAGCAAAGAAGTGATTTTAAAATATTATGTAATCGTCGGGAGTCACATATGACTTTTGTTATCTCCTCACTGCATAGCCTGCGAACGCAGACGTATTTCGGGCTGTCGGTTGTCTCCGCCGAAAATAACTTTTTTATGTTATACAAAAAAAACCCACAAACATGAAGAGAAATATCGCTTGAACTGTTCGAAAATCAGAACTCACGTCACTCACGAGCTGGGAGATTCCTATTTTAAGGTCTGTTTTCCTAAAAGTTCCTGTGGGAGGAAGGAGGTTTAGGTTTAGGCTAAGGCCTTGGTTGCACTAGAGCCAATTTCGTTTGTCTATAAGTAATAAATCTGCCAACAAGTAGCGTAAACTATTTAAGTGCGACCCCCAGTCTCAAAAACTGGCCAATCTTTTGCGGATTGGTAAAATCCCGCCAATCTTCAAAGAAGCCGGAGTGCTGTCTTGGAGGCTTGCAAATTTGGCAAAGCAAACAATTTTGTTTTCTTAACCATTTAACTGTGATATTTCTTCAAACATGTCAGGATAAATTTACGGAAATTGGAAATATTTTAAACAAACAAAAAATTGGCTCTAGTGTGACCCAGGCCTAACTCACTGTCATGTACTAAAATCTGGACTCTGGATCATGGACAATGGATGAAGGATGATACATTCCCCATGAGCAGGGTACTCGCTTAAGTTTTTGGTGGGAGTGTGTAGCTCGAACCTTGAAACTTTGATAAAAATTATTGTTCAGTACACTCCTTTAAAATAAGAACATGGTTCTAACATGTACATGTATGACAGCTAACCA
The DNA here is from genome assembly GCA_019787425.1 of Platygyra sinensis. Lineage (NCBI taxonomy): Eukaryota > Metazoa > Cnidaria > Anthozoa > Scleractinia > Merulinidae > Platygyra > Platygyra sinensis. The sequence continues at coordinate 17,016 of JAHPZR010044758.1, read as the reverse complement.
GAGATGGCTTACAAACTGGTAAACTTTTAAGAGGGGCTACAAAATTTGCCAATGTTGATGCAGAAAAAAATAGTTCCCTGTAAACAAAATGCCAAATGTCAAGCAGGAGTGAAATACATTCACTCTTTCAGACTAGAATGGTCAAAATCTATATCCTTTTTCAGACCAGCACCCCTGTTCCCCCCCCCCCCCACCCCCCGGGGGCCAAAACCACAAAACAACCATACCCGCATATACCTACACAGCCAATAAAAGGGGAAACCACCCCTCCCCACATACACCAGGGGGGATAAACGGTGGACGTAGAGCATCTTACAGACCACGGATATGAAATTTTGTTTTCCAAAATCATGAAAATTATAAGCAAATAGTAAGTTAAGTAAAGGCTTTATTTAACGAGGGTAGCACTAAAATAGTATAAGATAAAAAAGATATTCTTTTTAATAAGCTGTTCTTACACTAGAAAGAGTGCCTGAAGAACGGAAAATCATGAAAGGCTACATCAAGGGTCTATATTGCAAAATGTATACCTAAGTCACTCTTGATAAACAACTCTAACCAATTGGAGGTCTCGCATCTCAAAAAAACATGGAATAGAGTAGTGAAATCATGAATATCAGTTAATAATTCAAGTTCTTTACAAGTCACAGGAAACCTTAAGGTCATGGATCACAAAGAAAAATTTCCTAAATGCACTTTATACAGAAAATATAATCAGCTAATCATGCATCGACATGAGAATACCCCTGTACGACCCTTAACATAAAAATGGTTGACAGGCCAAACACAAGCCCTATTGGTCAAGAGTAGAAAACCTTTGACCTTCAAACTTTGCTGCAATGCATGTACCATTCAAAGACATCCCCTTCATGTATGAGAGCAGATAAGGGTCTTTGTGTTCGACAAAGAAGACCTTCATAATTCGGTTGCAATCGAGAATTTTGGACCGTTCATTGACACCAATTTGCCCCTCTTGAAAGATTTTTCAGGGGCAAAATTATTCAGGGCGAATGACATAATTTCCATCGGCCACGTGCTTTGTTTCTAGCAGGAGTCGAGTTTCATGTTTTGCTGTGCTTCATTGCAGAGTTTGATTTTCTCTTCCCATTTGGTGTGCTTTCTTGTCAAATTCTGGACTCTGCATCCTTGTTTGTTTTATATGTTCACAAACACGGTTGCCTAGGCTTTGGAATGGAAAGAGCTGTATTTGATTGAATCTGTTGGTTTAGTTCCAGTTGCGACAGTCTCATAATCTTTGATTGCTACTAGTTATAGATATATCTTAGCAGGGGTTGATTATTTTGTAGAGCTGAGCACTAAATTTACGTCTTCTAAGTGGGTTTATTATCCATAAGGTTATCTTGGTAGTCTCTGTCATGTTGTCTGTGCTTGAATTGTGTAATGTTTGTTCATATGTGGTTTTAGGAGATTACAGTCTGATTACTGAAACCAAGGCCACCCAACAAAATTTTCTACAAATTTAACCAATAAAATCATAACATTAGGGAATACACCTTTCTCCTGTTTAACTTCAGTGTCGCTAGAGAAGTTGGGTTGACACTTTTATTCATTGATTCACTGACCTTGACTTCGCCCCATTGTTTGTTGGAATGCGGGGAAGGTTCTGGAGGTATGAGAATGTATTTCTTCCTCCTCCCCCCTCCTGGTCAGGGTGTTTCTTGCACAGTGACAACACAGTGATCCTCGATAGGATTATAGCCTAGACTGCTTAACCTCAAGTTAATCTCAAGTTTATCTCAAGTTTAACTTGAATTTTGCTTTGAAATGATAGCTAGATTGCAGAATACCCTGCCACTTAATATGGGTCTTCAAATGCTGCTCCTGCAGTCCCACAGTCACCAAATTAACATAACAACTGAATATAAACATCACGAAATGTCCAAGTATTTGTCATTTTTTTAAGCTTGATGCATTGAGGAAAACCCAATTACCCTACGACTTCAGGAGTGCGGGACTGCGGGAGATATAACTTAGACTTGATTATTCATCAACTCTGGCACTACAACAGCATTTGTTTAACTAAGTTGAACTCAGTTTTAATTATTTATCAAGTACAGCACTGCGGCACTGCAGTAGCAGAAGTTTAACTAACTCAGACTTAATTATACATTGTCTACGACACTGTGTTAGCAGTAGTTTAACTAACTTAGACTTTATTATTCATCAACTATGGGACTGTAGCACTACGGTAGTAGAAGTTAAACTAATTTAGACTTTATTATTCATCGACTGTGGCACTGCGGTAACATAGCTAGCATAGACTTTATTATTCATCGATTACAGTACTGCGGCACTGCGGTAGCAATAGTTTAATTAATTTAGACTTTATTATTCATCAACTATGGGACTACAGCACTGCGGTGGTAGTAGTTAAACTTATTTAGATTTTATTATTCATCGACTACAGCACTGTGGCACTGCGGTAGCATAGCTGTAGCTTAGACTTTATTATTCATCGATTATGGCACTGCAGCATTGCGTTAGCAGTCGTTTAACTAACTTGACTATGGCCCTACAGTAGCAGGAGAGTAATGTCACGCAATGGCTAAACTTCAGAATACCTGTTGACAGAAATGCCACTCAAAATCCTGCTACCGTTGTCCCGCAGTTGACATAATTTACATAATAACTGTATATACAAACCACGAATATACCTCGTTTTTTCATCCACTGCAGGACTGGGGACCATGGTAGCACTTTAGTTCAACTCTCAGTTTAAAATTTATTCATCGACTGCAGGACTGCGGACCACGGTAGCACTTCAGTTTAACACTTAGTTTAACACTTAATCGATCGACTACGGGACTGCAGACTGCGGTAGCACTTCAGTTTAACACTTAGTGCATACATATAAATTTGCTAGCTGGCTGTGGACTGTGGACCACAGTAGCAGTAGATTAAGGAAGGGCATGAGTGGATGGGTATCCTGAAGTTGCTCCCACGCAATCGTGGCTGGGTATATTAGAATCGACATGGAACAAAATCTTGATCCCCTTCCCTGATTTTCTACCCTCAGTTTTGGGCATTTCCTGTACCAAACATGTGACCACTGGGCCCTCTATTGCTGATTAGAAGACATAGGTTTGCATTGGCATGATCAAAGTTCAAAGTTGTTTTTGGGCAAGTGAAAACCAGGCAAGTACATTCTTTCAGTCATTCACTTTGATGGTAGCCTCGCAGCTCCAACAAGCTCTAAATTTCATTGGTGAGGATAGAGTTGCAGCCCTTTTGTTTTAGGGCTAGGGTCTGTTGTTTCTTTTGTTAAACCTCAAGAGTGGTCTCCAATCAGGTGAGACCTTGCAAGAGCTGCAAGGTGACCCACCCCACTTTGATGGTGAACATTCTCAAAATTAGCCTTCCAAGGCTGACCCAGTGTGTTTCCCTGTATACTCACTGTCTCTAGACAATGACTATTTACCCCAGGCGGGGGAAGGGGGGTACTCCCTTACATGGGTTATATAGGTATGTGCGGCCCAAAGGGTATGGTTTTTCAGCCGTTTTGGTCATAAATAGGGTATTGATTTTAGCTGGTTTTGGCCATTTTGGTCATAAATAGGGTATGGTTTTTGTACTCTAGCCTTGATATGGGTATGTTTCTAAGCCGAGAAGCCACTTTTACATCATTATCGAAGCGAAAATCAAAGCCCTTCACAAATTATGTTTATGGTAATTAATATTGATATGGACTAAGGACCTAATTGTAACATAGGTCTGAAACAGGATTTTGATGTAATGGTCAGGTCATAAATAGGGTTCCGAATTTTTGGTCAGGTCATAAATAGGGTAGGGAATATTGCAGATTTTGGTCATAAATAGGGAAAGGGTTTTGGGAAGCGGGCCGCATACCCTCACTCAATTTTTCTGGGAGTACCCCCCCCCCCGGGCTTTTTACTCAACATCGTTATTTCATCGATTTAACTTGCTAGTTGCTACATCATCGGTTCATCATCGAGGTAATAAATCTATGCAATAATCAACTAAGAATTTTTAAGGTGATTTCGACGACATATATGATTTTAAAAATTTAACAAACACAATTACTCCTGGCGAAAAACGGGTCAAAGCAACCAAGGAAATGGTGTCGAGAAAGTAATATATATCAGCTTACAAATAAATATTTCTCGCTTACTTGTCTACCGGCTCCTTCTGAATGGATCGTGGATCGCCCAAAAGCTTTTCCTTCGCCTCCGGATCCTTGTCGACTTTTCGTCCCATTTGTATTACGCAGAAGAACTTCCTGATACCACTGGCTAGAAAATCTTTTGCAAGAAGTTTCCATCAACGAATAAGCTTATCTCACCAGCATGGGTCTCTATTTTCATTCACGTGGAGACGTAAGCAAGCGTCGGAGAATCTTTGAATGCAGTTTAACTGGCGATCCACCGCCGTTTTCTTCCAGAGAAAAAGAAAAGAATTCCTAATTCCTAGTCAAACTACGGGAAAAGTCAGACGTTACTGACGTTACTACAAACGACTGCAAACTGTTTCAGATTGG
>JAHPZR010044758.1:0-7500 GCA_019787425.1 Platygyra sinensis | reverse complement strand
GTTCCCTCGCGTTTGCATGCTCTCAAGGTAAAAGAATTCCAGCTCCTTTCTGACTATCGAAAGAACTGAACCATCACGTTTGGCCATTTAGAACGTTTACTAATACAACTTCTATTTAACAATTCGACTATGAGCTCGAGGTTTCAATTAAGCAATTATTATTATGAGAGATTATCGCACCAATAAAAATCAATAAAAGTAGAAATATCAAAACATAAAAATACCTAAGCTGTAAAAATCAGAACAAAAACTAAGCATAATACAACCTTAAAATTTCCGGAAATGTTTTGTTGATGGTAGACAACCTGAAACTAAACGTTAAATAACTAATAATTTCTTTTACCAGCTCCTTTCTCACTATCGAAAGAACTGCATGAACCATCACGTTTGGCCATTTAGAACGTTTACTAATACAACTTTTATTTAACAATTCGATTATGAGCTCGAGATTTCAATTAAGCAATTATGATTATGGGAGATTATCGCACCAATAAAAAATCAATAAAAGTAGGAATATCAAAACATAAAAATACCTAAGCTGTAAAAATCAGAACAAAAACTAAGCATAATAAAACTTAAAATTTCCGGAAATGTTTTGTTGATGGTAGACAACCTGAAACTAAATGTTAAATAACTAATAACTTAAATAAATGTTAAGCACCTCGGGATAGCAAAATGGCGCCTAAATACAGGTAAGGTTATGAATGAATAAATGAATGAAGAAACAACATTTTTAGCTTGTTCAGCTTATTGTCGACACTACAGTAAATTAAAGTATACCGTAAACTGCCGCTTAGAAGCCCTTTGCTTATACCCCCCGCCCCCCTTATTTTTCGGCATGTCTACCTGTAAACCAAAAATTACATCCGGTTATAAGCCCCCCCGGTCAAGCCCCCCTCTAGCTTTTCTTGTTTTGATTTCGTTTTAATTACATGTACCAGTAAATGAAAAACCTATTTCTATCAACATCTGTAGCTATTGCTCGTTTCGGAACGGTTTTTTTTATTCAAGTTATAAGCCCCCCCCCCCCCAGCCCCCCGGGTATAAGCCCATCTTAAATCCCTCGCGAAGTTGTATAAACCCAGGGCTTGTAAGCGGCAGTTTACGGTATTCGCAGTGAAATGACTGATAACACATTGAGAATAAGAGATACGCTGTTAAAAGAAGAATAATTTAAAAGGTATCACACATCTAGCGGTACACATGCAACAATTAGAGCATGTATCCTCGTAAAAAACAATCGTGATTGGTAAAATAGATCCACGTACATCTCCTTACACTAAGAAACATTCCCTCGTAAAGAAAGTATATGTCTACTCCTTCAGCAACTAAGTAACGTCGTAAAAACTATGAATATTTTTGTGCGGTAGTTCGGTAAGTCATTTAAAGTTCAGACAATCTCCTAGTCCCTCCGCACGGCCTCTTTTCTCAATGAATAGCCTTCTTTGCACAGTTTTGTCAGACATGACAGTGCTGGTTACTTGACATGTGATTACAAAGAACATCACGTCTAATACCCTCTTCCGTACCTATACTGCTCACTTCTCCCACGCTGTGGTGCTTGCCCTCTCTGTACTCCCCCTGCGTAATTGTCGTGTTCGACTAGTCGGGTACGAGCGCGCGGTATTTTGGCTGTCATAGCACTGCCCATACTGCTGACCATAGGCGGGCGTAGCTTGACTGTATCTACCTTTCTCGCTACCTGGTGGCTGGTGATGAGAAGAGTCAAAGGAATGGCCGTTGTTGCGGCCATGGCTCTCTTGTTGTCTGTGAGAAGGCCCATTGTCATCGTACCTCTTTGGAGGCCCTGAACCACACGCCCCATATGGCTTTCTTCCTCTTTCATGTCCCTGATGAGGTCGACGATCATTGTACCTCATTGGAGGCGCTGAATCATAAGTCCCATGTCCTTGCCTGGTCCTCTGTATCCTTGAGAAGGTCCATAGTCATTGTACCCTCTCTGTGGCTCTGTATCATATGTCCCATAGGGCTCATCTTGTTGTCTCTGTCCCTGAGATTTTCCATAGTAATTATATGACCTAACTGGGGCCCCGTGGGCTCCTAGCGAAGGTCTTCGAAAGGGTGCGTTATTTGGCGCGCCACGAGCCCCTCTTGTAGGACGGTTTCCTTGAATTCCTCCATGATGGTCACTTTGGCGGGGATGTTGACCTCGAGGGTCACCCCGCCAAGACATGGAAGGGTCTCGGGGTCGCCTATCTGCAAAGGATTGGCTCCCACTTGATCCTGATTTCTCAGAAGGTTTTCCTTTCTTCTCGTTTTCCTCATACTCTTTTCCCGCGCCTTGACCTCGAGGGCCACCCTGCCAGGACATGGAAGGGCCCAGGGGTCGCCTATCTGCAAAGGCTTGGCTCCCACTTGATCGTGATTTCTCAGAGGGTTTTCCTTTCCTCTCGTTTTCCTTATATTTTTTTCCAGCGCCTTGACCTCGAGGGCCACCCTGCCAGGACATGGAAGGGCCTCGGTGTCGCCTATCAGCAAAGGATTGGCTCCCACTTGATCCTGATTTAGCAGAGGGTTCTCTTTTCCTTTCGTTTTCCTTATACTCTTTTCCTGCCCGTTGAAACTCGGCCACAAGGCGCTCAGAAGTCACTTTGTCCTCTTCAATGAACCACACATCATCGAAAAACTCGCCAACTTCCGGCAAAACAAAATTCGCTTTCATCTCAAGCACTGCCGACTCTGGAACAATCTTCCCCTCTTCTTCCTCCCTCTTTGCTGTGCGTTCTTTCAACACCTCATCCGTGGTCACAAGCACTGCAGCAATCCGTCGGTAACCACGGAAGTTGCTCATCTTTCTCCTTCGTGCACTGAAGTACACATTGGTCTGGTCAAGGATATAGTTACGATTCTTCCTCTCTGTAATTTTGAACATCTCGTTCAAGATATCAGTTGCTTGCTTGATGAGGGCGTCCCAGCGGCCTTGGTAGTTTCGCTGCCGCGTCAAACCCATCACTTTCATCTTGTCGATGATCATATTGGTCCCAAGAATGCAATACTTCTTCTCTGGATGGTCGTTGGCGTGTTTCATCGCCCAAACGGTCTTACCAGCTCCTGATAGCCCCACCATCATGATAATTTCGCATTCTTGTCTGGAGGCTGGCCCAATTGACCCTCGTTCTAAATTATGAGGTGACACCTTCGAAATAAAGCTAAAACCTGCAAAGGTGGTGAGTAGGGCTCATGCTGGCCAAAGTTGATTTCAAGGCTCATGTTTCTGACAGTAACATGAGGAAAGAAGGTCTGTTCATTTGATTCTGCATCAAGACGAAAAGCCACGCCCAGGCTCTTTCCATTTTTGGTAAAAAGAACAACCCTGGATTAGCGTCCAGGTCTATACAGCAACAAATCACGTCGCCAGTAGAATAAGATTCACCATAATCAAAAAACTTGTTATTCACAGAAGCTTTCCCTGTACCACCATAACCATATGACAGTGTGTCTTCTCCTACCTACAAATTAATTCAAAGAGATTTCAATTGTTTTGCTAATCAGGCAGAAATTCTATGTAATCACAGAAAAAAAAGATTAAAAAAAAAAAAAGTCGAAGCGCTATTATGCGACCACCCTTGGAGAAGTGGAAGGTGGCTGCTTAAGAGAGATTGGCCACTGAATAGAGCCTGGTGCACCCTGAACATTTTTTTAACCATCAGGATAACTGCTCCGTAAACATGGAATCACATCAGCACAATCATGGCAAATGTGCGTCTCTGTATTTTACCAGTCATCTCTTTCTATTTAGAACTCTTATCTATCATCACCTTTCCCAAAACGAAGCCGAACTACATATATTAATTTTTGGGTGGCTGTTTAATGTGGATAAGGGCAATAGGAAAACCCTCATCAGGATGACCAAAAGGTGGCCGCGACTGCTAATAGAGGTGGCTGGCAAATAGAGGTTTCTTTACAGTATTTTCACTGACAGTGTGTTGGAAGTTCGATGTTTTAAGTGGCAGGTAGTTTGAAGTCTAAACAGAACGCAGGCATGTCGGAAACAACAACAAGGTTATTTATTCCACACGAACGCAGTATTTCCACACAAGACTTCACAACTAGCACACGCTAGGCTTGTAACTACACTTGGACTTCCGTCACTCTTGCATAAACACGGCCTCTTGCCAGATATCCACGTAACCTCTCTGTTACACCTTTACAAACACGACCTCTGTCGAAACTACACGCGACCTTCGTCGCACTTCAGTAAACACTACTGACTCAAGAGATAATTCTCTCTACACGCTCCTGGGAAAAAACCATATAAGAACTACACCGATTCGCTTATATACTTTACAGCATAAGATTCTAGATCTTTCCGGATCTACTAAATAAAGTAACATTACAATGTAAAACTATTTACAGCAGCAGACGTAAACGACCAAAATAAATTGCTTAGTCACCGTGACACGAAACTAATTAATATACGAGAGGATTCGAGACTAAATTAGCATATTCGCAAATGTTCCAAGTCACGCAACAATTTTTCGTAACACAGTGATTTTGGGACTTTGATAATTGGCCGCTTATTAAGGGGTGGCCACTTAGTAGGTGGCCTCTTAATAGTAAGAGATTCGACATTAGTCATTCAAAGTTGGTCTCATCCAGCGTGCTTATGAGAGGTAGCTGCATTGGGAGGTTCAATTTTGTGCCCTTGTGGCTGGTACGGCTTGAAGGATTCAAGAACCACTTAGCTTCACTAACCTGAAGGTTTGCTCTGTCTACAGACCAGCCTACCCTCACAACATGAGGATTAGTTTCTGTATCTGGCATTGTTACAGGTAGTTTTTTTAGTACACGAACTTCAAAGCAGACCTGTAGATAGCACAAAAGTATTTGTATGTTAGAGTTTTCATGTCACTGTTTAAGTATCCAAGATTGTAACTGGTAGGAGAAAGTGACTGGGGCTTTTCATATACATCATATTTGCAGGCAACGCTTACTTTTACAGTGCGGTTTCAACAGATGTGTCAGATGTAGTAGTCTGGTGACATAGCAACAAGTGAAATTGGATGGACAGAAGTATTTATGTTAAAACAGATGTCCAACACCATGTTACATCTGGGTTATAATATTATCATTATTATCATTATTCGAAATACTCGGAAATAGAATTTTCCAAGCCCCCAACTGGAGTTGAACCCATGACCTTCCAGAATACCGGTAAAGTCATGCGTTCGACTCTCGCTGGGGGCTCGGAAATTCTTTTCCGAGTATTTCGACTTGAGAACGCTTCGCCGTTATTTACACTTTATCCAAGTCACCAATCCACGTATCATAGCCGCAGCAAGGTATTATGGTTATGCGCAATGGGCCCTTTGCAGCTGGGGTCACGTGACCGTATTTTTCCTAAAAATCTTTTGTATTATGGGCTATAACTTAAAGAATGCCAGAAATGGAAAGAGCATATCAAAAATACCAAAGTGGCAAAGTTTGAGGTCCCTAGCATTAAAGAATGAGATTTTATGGCGGTTTGAATTTCAAAAAAAATAAGAAGATTTGTATGGAAATAGTTGCTGGAGAGCAAGGCCTTGCTCTCCAGCAACTTTTTCCATACAAATCTTCTTAATTTTTTAAAATTCAAACCGCCATAAAATCTCATTTTTTAATGCCAGGGGCTTCAAACTTGGCCGTTTTGATGTTTTCGACAAGCTTTTTCCATTTCTGGCATTCTTAAAGTCGCAGCCCATAATTTTATGAAAAGTAGGTCACGTGATGGTTTAGCTGCAAAGGGCCTATTAGCGCGAATGCGCAGCGGTATGGCGCAAGGAATTGTGGTTATGCTCGAATGGAAAGATTCAGGATGCGTAGTGGAGAATGCGCGCCTGGACGATTTAACATGCGCAGTGGATTCCGTGTGCTGCAAGAAGAAGGTGAATTCTTTGGTGTGTAGATTGCTCCCTTTTTCGCTTCTTGCCGGTTTTTTACGCTTCTTTTATCCTTCAGATTCTTATTAACTTTACTTTTGTAAAATTTGCCTTTTCTTTATTTCAGGACCAAATTGCTGCTTGCAGAACGAACTTGCATCTCCTGGTACTGCGCTCTTGACCGAGGTGAGTTCTTCGGTGTCTTCTTTGGCATGTAAATTGCTCTTTTCTTTCGTGTGTTGTTGTTTTCTATGCAGGGGTAAAACGCCGAACGAAGAACGCCGAATGCCCTGTTTGCTTGCGGTTAGTTTCACGTGTGTTTGCTTGCGGTTAGCTTTTATTTGTTGGAAAGGACAGCATTTTATTGTATTTGGCCCTTTCCAACCAATAAAAGCTAACCGCAAGCAAACACAAGAGAAACTAACCGGAAGCAATCAGTGTATTCGGCGTTCAGCGTTCGGCGTTTTTACCCCTGCCGAAGGATGTTTAATTCTAATTTATATTCGTTTATATTCACTGTTGCTATCAACAGGGACAGTGGCAGGGATATGAAACATCTATAAACCAAATGCCAAGGCTGAAGATTCCAGTAATTTCAATGGAGAAAACGTTACCAGACTCCTGTTATCTGTTGAAGCAACAGTGTTCACTTCTACAACAAGAAATTCAACATCACTTCAGTAAAACAAAAGGACTAATCATGAACATTGCCTAGCATGAAAGAAATATGGTTCATTTTATACTGTACCCAACACTGCACAATATTGCTTATATGAATAGACCTTTACACTAACTGTTAAACAGTTAACTGTTTTGCAGTGTACTTGATGACACGGCAATGTCTAATTCACTAGGAATACCTAGCGGTAGAGTGCCAGCGAGTTAACACTGGCGTAGTTGTGCGCCGAGAAAACATTACATGTTTTTTTGGTTTTTCTTTGTTTTTCAAAATGTTATTTTGATCTCCACGGGAAAAATCGAAATTAGTCACACCACTAACAACATACACAATACAAGAAGCATTTATAAATTTTCGTGAGCTGTTACTTCGGTGCACGCACTTCGCCAAGTGGACTCTGGACCTGCGCATAATTTATGGGCGTCATTTAGCGCGCCCGCGTGCACGCGCATATTGAAAACATAGTGGATTTGCCTTGATATTGAGTGCTGTATGTTGGAAAATGGCTATAGCTCACCAACGAGCACGGGCACCCCAACTTTTTTTTCAGTCATTGTAATCAACTTATCATAAACTTTTCTTGAGGAAAGACTAATCTGATTCCTATTGCTGAAAATTTAATAAATAACGAAAATAGCAAGTAAACTGTGGGCTCTTTTCTATTTTGCCCTATGGTAACCATGTCAAAATATTTGGTTGAAATTTTAATCAAGAATTCAGCTTTCTGTCTAAAATCAAACTTAAAAAGTTTATTTGTGTCCGATACAATGCATTGACTCCAGTTTAATGTGTGTTCTCATGAGTCTCGGTCACGAAAATTTACAATTATTACTGGGCGTGAATGCGTTTCAATGCCCCAGTGCTCCTTAATGAGTATGGGCACCCCCCTTTTTTATTTCAAAATTGAAGTTCTCATATGATAAATATTCAGTGGGCAAAGTT
>JAHPZR010044756.1:20000-22518 GCA_019787425.1 Platygyra sinensis | reverse complement strand
GTGGAGGAGGTGTGTATTTTCCTTAGAATTTTAGTTTGCATTTGCTGCACAATTGGCAGGAAAGAGGAGTAAAACGTGTATTAAGTACCTTTGTAGCATTTAAAAGACAACAGGTTGCATTGTCTAAGATATTCTGGTCTTATTGAATCGGTAGAAGACGACGTTCATTTCGCATGTCTTTTCTTGGCCATTCGAATTCACAGGAACTTGATTTCTCTTTTAAGCTTAAGCTACTAGTCACGTAAGTATGCAACGTTCTGAACGTTTTGAACGTTATTTCTGTTTCTGTTTGTAGGTCGTTAAATTTCTGCGAAACAGAGAAGTAGATGAAAATATAATACAGAGATTTCGGGAAGAAAAGGTACAGTTCAAGTAATGCACCTAGCCTGTCAGTGGTTTCCCTCAGTCCTGCACACATAACACATCATTATCCCTAACTACCCAAAACTGATCCCGATCTCATGGTGTTTGATTAAAGCTCTCTTGGCTCTGATCCATGAAACCACTCTTTTCATCCCACGATTTCATACATTTAGTATATACTAATGACTTTATAGATAGGTAATGTTTACACAATGAGCAGGAGTGTTGTACCCAGTTTAATTTTTTTGGAATTAGCAAAATTTCCATTTGTGTTAAAGTAATGCCAAGGTAACTGTACTGTGAAGCCTTATCAATTGGAATGCCATTGAGAAAGAAAGTGAACTTTCGTGCACGTAACATGTTACCCAGAAACAATGCTGACGTCACGCACGTCACGCATTGTGGAAAAACTTGGTGTTCTATTTTCAAACCAAAGTAGTCTACCAGGCTGAAGGCAGTCCAGCAGATATTTGTTTAAAACTGACTTCTACCTGATGAAGATGAAAACTCAAAGTTTTTAATTTTAGTTTTTCCTGACGTCAAGTGAAAACCAAGAATATGAGAGAATCTTGACCTAATATATATAGACTACACGAAAAAAACATTTTTTTTACCCTCGACCTCGACCCTCGACCTTGACCCTCGACCCTCAACAAAAACCTACACTCCTTCATATGATTTTCTGTTCAAATCCACAGATGGACTTTTTGGCAGTTGAACATACTCCAGAACACGTACTTATTGACATGGGGCTAACAAGAAAAGGTGATATTTACACCTTAAAAGCCATGTGTCAGAGCAAGAAGAAATCCACTAGTGGCGATCATGAGCGGGAGGCTCGGAAGAGACAACTTATTCAAGAAATTGTGAAGGAAAAAGAAAGCCGGGGCAAAAGAAAGTTCTCAAGACCTGTTTCTGCTGATGGGAAATCAACAGTGGGAAAACATTCAGCCAAGACCAGACGTATATCTCTTGGATTGATGCAGTTTGACAAGAAGAAGAGAAAATATGTCAGTGTACGTTACTCAAAAGGGGGTGGCACTCGCTTAGTAGATGTTCCTGTGACTATGAGGAAAGATGAATTGATTGAAGAAGGAAAAGCTTTGTTTTTCCAAAATGGTGAATGTCCTCTTGGTGCAGAGTCAGACATGATTTTTGAGCTTGTGAATTTTAAAGGAGAAGTCGTAAATACCCTCGAGGAGAATGGAGAAGCAAAACCTTTCACTATTCAGAAGTATTTTGAACATTACAAGCTTTCAAAAGTTCAGTTATATATTGCCTTTAGGCCACTTGCAGATGAAGATTCTGATGATGATGAACTCATGGAAAGTGCTTTTAGCCCGTCAGACAAAGGAAGGAAATGGCGCCAAACTCTGCAGCTTGAGAGTAAGAGTGATGGTCCGGAAAGTCAGCTGGCTACCTCCACAGCTTCTGAGCTATACAGTGCCGATTGTTCTCCTTGGCATAATTCTCAACTTGAGGATGAGAGAAAGCTGAAAGCTGAGCAAGATAAGCAATATCAAGAATCTCTTGAAATTGATTCCAGGAAAAGAAAAACTTTAGAGGACGAAATAAGAGAGTTGTCACGATTAGAAGAAGTTCGTCGTGCAAGAGAAGCAAGAGTTCCAAAAGAGCCCGGAAATGACACTGGTGCATCAGCACAAGTTCTTATTGTTGTGCAGCACCCTTTTCTGGGAAGAATAAGTCGTGTTTTCTCAGCGGAAGAGATGATGTTGGCAGTATACGATTGGGTGGGGTCTTTGAACCACCATCCTGAACATTTCAGTCTGCATGTTCAACCTGCTGTTGCAATATCACCTCAAGATAAAGTGCTTGATTTTCAAAGTGTTGTCATTTACGTAGAAAGTCTGGAGCAACCATTACCAATGTCTTTCACCTCTCCTGAAGTAAGTTTCAAGGGCTTTGCGGATGTAGAAGGCAGCATGCAGGATGAATGGAGCCTTCAGATCTCGGCATTTGAAGACTACGTGCCACCAGTTATAGAAGAGATACCCCACCAGCTTCTACAGCACAACAATCAAAGGTAGTCTTTGTAGTCTGATAACTAGCATGAACTCCTTTTGTTAAATTGAAGGGGTGAGTGGAATAAAGCCCTAAGTGACTTTTGGAAAATGTCAAGGCAGCCAGGAATGAA
>JAHPZR010044756.1:0-17500 GCA_019787425.1 Platygyra sinensis | reverse complement strand
CGCCAAAAGAGCTGCAGTCATTCTTGCGTTATGTCACTGGCAGTTCTCTACCAGCGGTGGATAAAATTAATGTTCTGTTCCATCCGCAAGCGGGAGCCGTTCCCCTTGTTTACATCCACACGTGCTCAGCAATTATTGATCTCCCTTGTGGAGGTTACACTGGCTTTCAAGATTTCAGAATCCAGATGGATAACACACTGCAATCTCCAGATGCATGGAGGTTTACATCAGCCTAAAGGTACTAACTATCTAACTAAAGACGCTGCCAAGAGAACCCTTACGGAATTTGTCATTCCTTTTCCAATCAGCACTGGATGAGTACATTCTTATTGGTGTTCGTTGTTGTTATCGTTTTTTCTTAGTTTCCTCAGTGTCAGACGAAATACGTGGATTCTGTAGGAATTTCACATTCTCTACAAAGCAATTGGCTTTAGAAAAGATCACTATTTACTGCTCGGCATACTTGATCAGTTAACGTTATCAAATCGTCTTTTAAATTTGGGTGTATGGAAATTTCATGTTTCCTTGCCTTCACGTGAACGGTGAAATTATCATCGTAATTGTTTTTCCTGTTTCGTTTATCGTTTACAATGTTATCAAGTTCCAATCGCGTTCACAACACTTGACGCTAGTTTTCTCCGAGATTTCGTATGGCAGAGAAACGTAACAATGTGAAGTAATTTGTCCACAAGTCAATTACGTTTACTTTCTTCTGTTAAACTTTTATAAACACTGAACGTTTATAAAAAAAAAAAGAGATATTTGAAATATGTTGGTATTAAAGAAACATCCAATAAATGTTGCTTTGAGGTTTATATTGCCATATTGTGTTTTATGGTTGAGAGAAGGAACAGGTGATATATGCCCGGGGGGGGGGGGGGGGTGGGCGGGGGAGAGCTACTCACATATTTAATTAGGGTGTTATCTTTCGTTCATGGACTTAAAAATTCTGTTTTTTTTTTCCTTGCCGGAATACTAAAACCCCCTTACACCTTACAGTTCAAGAAACTCAACATGGCCACCCAAAACTGAAAATAAGAGAAGTTTTTGGTATTTTATATTATTAGAAGCTATCGATTTACCCAAGTCAGCCGACTCCTCTCTTTTCGTTCGTTGTCGTGGCTCTGGCTGAGTTTCTGGGGCTGTAAAGTATGTCTTCTCAACAAATTGCGTTTGAATAGATTTTGAATAGATTTTCAAGGTAGCAACTCTACAAATGCATTTTCATTGAACAGTGGCATCCAAATACTGTTTTTAAGTGGTACCACGCCGAAAATCGCATCCTTCTTATTGAAGCCATTTTAAAACATAAAGATGTAGTGTGTATGAGAAGAAAAATGCCGTTTACTTTTTTCAAATATCTCTTCGTTACAGAGAGATTTAATTTTTTTTAAATATGCAAATTAGCCAAGTGATGACGTCATATACTAAACCAAATTTGATCAAATATGAAGAAAACAGATATCTCAGCCAATTTGTATCAGAAATGTTTGAATTTTTGCAGTAAGGTTCTACTAAAGGTGCAGCGCAATATATATGAGCTTAAAAGTTTTGTTACAATGGCAACATACTGGGTTCCAGACCTCTCCAATAATAAAAGCATTACTGGCCACCTTAAGCGTTCTATTTTCATATTTGCAAATGGTGCCTCGAATGTATGATCGAGCAGGCATATAAATATGTTAGCTCCAGTTTGTGGCCCTGTTTAGGGTTTTTCGAGCTGAAAATAACTAACATATTGAAATCAAGTGGGTGGGGACTGGAAGAGAGTGAGTTGCCATGAGAATCGAATTTTTATAGCCGCAGGTGTGTCTCCTATAGAGTGTGTGCAGTGTCACGCAATAAAAAATAAAATCAAAAACCGTGCATTGGATAAAGTCAAAAAATTTACATATTGTAAGCGACAAATAAAGAAGACAGTTATCCAAGTTTAAGGTATATGCGTTCTCCCAAAGCTGAGATATTCGTCGAAATGTGCCGCACAAAATTACAGAGCTTACAATCTTGGACAGAATAAAATGAGAAATAAAACTACCCCTCCCCCCGAATCAATGATGAACTCGCGGTCTAACCAAAGCGCGCCATTTTTTCCATCATTGAAATGGGGGGAGGGGGTGGTCTTAATTTCTCATTTATTTTGTCCAAGATTGCAATCTTGGACAGAATGAAATGAGAAATAAAACCACCCCTCCCCCCGAATCAATGATGAACTCGCGGTCTAACCAAAGCGCGCCATTTTTTCCATCATTGAAATGGGGGGAGGGGTGGTCTTAATTTCTCATTTATTTTGTCCAAGATTGTAGTATGGGGTCGCCATGTTGGAGGACCTCTTTAGTCCTCCAACATGGCGGCCTGTAATTAGTGTAAACATCTGGATCTTACTTTGGCTATTTAGTCGACTGATTATCTCAACCGAACCAAAAAATATTTACAAAAGCACTTTTCCTGATACTTAAACTCCTAAAATGGCTAAAAATCACGAGATAAGTGTATTTTTTTTCGACAAACCCGATCGTAGGGTTATGCCACGCACCGCCATAACTTCGAAATTTAAAATGGGCTGGTTTCGAAACGAAGGATGCTATTGAGCTGGAAAGCTGTCAACAGCTATAAATTTGGTACCTCTTATGCCTTACGTGGCTTTTTAGTTGTGGATTTGAGAATTTGATGACGTCACGTGCACACACTCTATAGATTCAATGATCTGCGCACAACGAAACTTGAAATGTCGTGCACACTTTTCCAAAAATTTCTCATTTCTCGCTTAGAGAGGTTCGTAGTTTACAGATTGTTGATATGATGGAGAAGGTCTAAATACAGGGACGTTGCTTCGTTTGGGTCTTGCGGCAAATACAAGTTCTTATCCTCCATAATGAGCTCTGCTAATGATACGAATGCTGGTGAACAACCTAGGGGATGGCACCGCTCACCACATAAGTTCTCTGCTACCTCCAGATCACTTTCGTCCGTGTCTTTCTTGTAGTCCGTAGCTCCTGCTTCTCCGGGAAGAAAAAACAGTGTATCAGGTCTTCCAGGTGGTGTCTCCGCATTACAAGGCCGTATCTTGTGCAAGTTCCAGTTCTCCGCAACCTTGTACAGTTCCTCTCGAATTAAGCCCATAAAACAAAACCTTAAACATTCTACATGAATAATATTGCTGTTATCAAAATGACCCAGGTCCGATAAATCTTTAAAAAATCGCATCCACCAATCGGTGTTACTTTTCCTTAAAAAACTCCACCAAGCTTCAATTCTTTGATTTGTGACAGATTTTCCATATAGGAAGCTTTTATCCCCAGCCATATTATCTCCACCATTTCTTCTCATAAACCGCTGAACGGCAGCAATATAGATGTTTTCAGTTCCGCAATCGCCTCTGACAACTCGCGGGAGTCCACACAACTGCTTAACACAATCAATGAAGTATTGAGCAGTAATCATCGGGTCGTTATTCGTAGGCCCAACTTCAAGCCACAGTATGCGCCGACTATAACCGTCTATCGCACCATGAATGCAGAACCCGTATGGTTTTAATTTATCGTAACCATCGAGATGCCATATAAAGTTAGGACCAGGAGCTGCATATCTCCTTCTCCTAAACCGTCTCTTCGTTCGCATCTCAACACCCTCTGGGTCCAGCCCTTTAATGACACGCCTAACAGTTTCTCGATCTATGACAAGTCCATGATCTCTTAACAATCTCTGGTGCATTTGCCGATATCCAATAGTACTCCCACTCCACTGTAATTCTTGCTCTACTGCATCCACGACTCTCTCGATACTTGAATGGATATTTCTCCTGCGTAGTCCACGGCTTCTGAGGATCCTTTTGAGGTGCCGTAAACTTAATCGAATGCCATGATATACCAGCAGAAACGAGAGCACTTCCCAGTAGCTAAATCCAAGACAAAAGTAGTCTTTTATCAAGGCCTCTCGATCTCCATTGCCACTACGTAAATTAGGAATGTAATTTGGAAGAGCTCCGTTGGCATGGAATGGGGAAAGGGCAACAAGAATAGTCACAGCGAAGTAATTCCGAATAGCAGCCGCCATATTGCATCGTTTCTGTACAGAGGAACTGGGGAGGAAATCAACTCAGTTGCAAAGTTAGAAGTCATGATCAATAATAAGTTGCGATCGAGAGTAGTAAGTTGCGATCACGAGTTATAATTCGCGATCAAGAGTTATAGTCGCGCTAGAGAGTTATAAGTCGCGATAGAGAGTTATAAGTCGCGATAGAGAGTTATAAGTCGCGATCGCCAATTATTAGTCGCCATCGCGAGTTATATGTCGCGATCGCGAGTTGTAAGTCGCGATCGCGAGTTATATGTCGCGATCGAGAGTTGTAAGTCGCTACCGAGAGTTACAAGTTGCGATCGAAAGTTATAAGTCGCGATGGAGAGTTATAAGTCGCGATGGAGAGTTATAAGTCGCGATCGAGAGTTATAAGTCGCGATCGAGAGTTATAAGTCGCGATCGAGAGTTATAAGTCGCGATCGAGAGTTATAAGTCGCGATCGAAAGTTATAAGTCGCGATCGAGAGTTATAAGTCGCGATCGAAAGTTATAAGTCGCGATCGAGAGTTATAAGTCGCGATCGAAAGTTATAAGTCACGATCGAGAGTTATAAGTCGCGATCGAGAGTTATAAGTCGCGATGGAGAGTTATAAGTCGCGATGGCTAGTTATAAGTTGCGATCGAGAGTTATAAGTCGCGGTCGCAATTTATATGTCGCGATCGCGAGTTATCAGTGACGATCGAAAATAACTCAAAGACAAAAAAAGAAAGCTATGCTCATTTATTAATTCGCCAAAGCAAAATTTTTGGTGTGCCTATGAAAAATATCGAGATGTCCCTTACAGGCCACCGTAATAAGGGCTATTGCTGTAGTCAATAAATTTATCAATCAAGAGGGAGATTGTGATAGTTTTGCGTGCGCGCCCCGACCTATACGGGAAACAGGCTTTCTACTGCACAAACAACTGTTCACTATATAAATAGCCTCCATTTGGCGCGAAAATATGCTGGGTTATTTGTCCACGGACTTTATCTGTTCCGAGAAGCGAACAGTTTTCCGAGAGCGTTGCTCGAGGAAAACTGCGAGCTTCGAGGAACAGATAATGTCCACTGAGGATATATACTCATCTCGGGTATTCCTCGGTTTTGGCTGGGGAATATCGGTCATGTGACGTGCTTAGACCAATCGCGCGCGAGCGAAAATATTTGATGGATTATAAGTACTGTTATTTGGACGGTATTCGCGGTAGTTGGATAATTACATGGAATATCCCACGAGTTCCTTGTAATTTCTTGGTATACCAAGAAAATAAAAGCATCAATTGTAGTATTCAGTATGGCATACCATAACTATTTCATACCATGCCATAGAAATACAGTGGCCAGCACAAACATTAGGACATAAGCGCGGCACACGACGGGAAGGTTGGGTGTAATACCGTCGAATATACAACAGCTTTCATATCTTCTGATTGGCTGTATTTCGTATGCCATGGAATATTTTGAACATCGTAAACGCTCCAGAGCATTAGCTTGTGGAGAGGCATAAACGATCTCTCAATGATCTCGGACTCGGGCCAGTGGAACTGTCATTTGAAAGGAAGTTAACTTGTAATGCTTTTACTCACTCACTAGTCGGTTTTCCCTACTGAAGCGATAAAACTCATTTGTTCACAAAATCCGCTCAGGGAAATATTTAGCAACACCAAACTTTGTTATATAACAGATGACAAGAGTCTTCAGTATAGCGGCTGCAGCAGTTCAAAGCAGCCTGTTCCACTTCCCACCACTCGACCAACCACTAGTCTTGACGAAGGTGAAGCCAACTTCTCCGTGTCTCCTGATAGCACGGCTCCGCGTAGGAAATGTGTTGTGGTTTCGAAACTCATTTTTTGAAAAGGAGAGGCATTTGAATCGAGTCCAATACGATTGAATGCTTTGATGGTGCCTTCGAACGTCATGTAATCTGACACCAGGCTGAGATGACGTGGGTCTACATGGATTCCATAAGCGCTGAAAACGTTCTTTATTTCCTGCAGAAAAAAAAAATCAGTGATACAAAGTAATTGATAGAGTCGACACTGAACTTAACCAATGGCAAAAGACGATCCTCAGTCATTTTGTCATCGCTTAGTATATATACAAAACTATACAACCCATAAGTAGTCGCTGTCTGCTGTACAAATACACAGTTGAGAAATTCAGATGCAAGAATTATAAGAAAACGCAAAATACCGTACCTGCTTTATAACTTTTGCTGCCGCTTCGATCCCATACACGCGCGCCATGGCATGAATATCGTTTGTATATACCTTTGTCAAGTCCAATATATCGGCGTGTCTCCATGCAGCCTGATAACAAAGAAAAAAATATTGACGTTGGTCTGGTTGGTGAGTGGGTCAGGTCTCGAAACAAGGTCTTTATTTCAAGGAGAAACAATGACAATACTGTTTGTTGTTTCTCCTGTTTTGAAGTTTGCGTATGTTGTTGATGTACTTTAATTAGTCATCACGTTTCACTTTATCCGCACTGATGCAAGTTTCCTGGAAGAGTTTACAATTCTGAAATCATATTTTTTCACGCTGAGGAAGGAGGAAAGGTTTATTTAAAATATTGAAGGTTAAACATTTATTTTCAGTAATGTAATGCCTTTTAAACGCTGACGTATATAGCATTCTTTTGGATAAGTAATATCTCAATTATTTCATGCCGCGTTATGTCGCGCTCGGGTTAAAAACAATCCATATAACAGAATGATTTTAAAAACGCTCCAGAGGATTTTCTTTTAATCCAAGAAACAGAAACACTACCTTTCCGTAAATGTTCTTTTTTTTTGCAGAAAAAGAGAAAGCAGTCAAGAAGAAAACGAAACATGGAATACACAATTGGGATTTGAACTCTTAACCTCTCGCGTGACGATCCAGTATGTACCAACTTGTGTATTACTTACAAGTATTTGAAAGTGTTAAACCTCAGTTTTGACCAAAAAATTATCTTGCCGTTTTCGACTGCAGCACAGAGAAAACATGTACAAATACATGTAATGAAAACGTGTAGTCAGACCTCAGTAACAAACAGTTTGTTAACCTTGAACTTTTTTTTTATTTTTACAAATGACAACACAACCCTTCACTTCGTGTTAGACATTTAGAAACCCGGCAGAGTCGGGGACACCCATATGAAAAGGTAAGAAATACTCGCCAGAAGATATCAATTCACTTCCCAAGGGAGAATAATATGGAAGTTGCTTGAGCTTCATTAGAACCCTAAAAGATACCACTTAAAATGAAAGAAGTGCGATCACCAACCACTACTCAAGAAAAGATTCTGCCGCGCGCCCATCCACTAGATAACCTGGTTTGTTTTGACAACACCTATCCATCCAACTGGGTCCTGTTCTGATTTGGAGTATTCTAAATCGTGAAATTTTCTCCAACGAGGATATAGATTCTGACAACAGAGATCTGTCCTGCCCTCCTGCTATCTAAAAAGTGAAGCCTTGGAGCCGACTGGCTCATAGCAGCCTGAGCTTACCCCGTTTCTGTAGCATGAAGCGGCTAGAAGTATTTCTACTCCCCCTGGACGGGATGCTAGTCCATCACAGGTCACTCAGCTCCCCTGCAATTTGTCAGGCTTCCCCAACAATTCTCTTTAAAATTCAAACATCTACTAATCGTGTACGTGAATCAATTTTTTGTAACCGAATCTACATACAAGAAAATCTACACGATTCCAATCAGATGTAAAAAATTGACTCGTAAGTACCCCGGTCTCAGAGGTTTTTCTTGATTTTTCTCTGCATGAGATGAGAGAACCAGAGCCGCGAAGAGGCAAGAAAAACCTCTGGGACCAGGGTAACTCGTAAGCCGCACGTGTTCGCATTGCGGACCTATTTTTTCATTAAAGGGCAATAACTCTTCAGTGGATCGTGTAGTACTCAATTTATGCATTGGCCTGTAACTCACCTGTAAATTAACTCCTTCTGTTTTTAGGGCTGCTGTATCATTGTTTTCGATCAAAAAGCAACGATTTATGTTTGGCGTTTCATAAACAATACTCTGCAAAAAAAGCAACGGTGGTAAACAAATTTTGTATATCTTGCTTGAATAGTAACACATGCACCCATAATAAAAGTGAAAAAAAAAAAAAAAACTGCAACTGATACTTCAACAAATAAAGACAAAAAAGATGCATTACACCACCAAAATTTGTAGATGTTCTGTTTTGTGTGTTGTGGGGTGGGGTGTGGCTGGTGGTTTTGCTTGTCCTGCCGGCTTTTCTTCCTTATGCGATTTTCTTTTTCCCCCACTGTTATTAGTCTCAAGTACAGGGTTAATTTGTACCTATACGACAGTTACCAGCTTTTCAACACTAGACTACCCTGGCATAATGGATATGATTGGTGGGTTGACGACTTGGTAAAAAACCTTGTATAACTTCAACCAAACTTGCATTTTCACAACACAAGAGTAACCATTACTAAGAGGACAGACTAACAAATAGCTCAATTTGATTTATTAACAGACACTAATGACACTAATGTAAGATATAGAGAATAATACATAGGCGAGCGTAGATATGGAATTTCCATTCGAGTATTCAACTTGAATTCTCACTCGTTCGTTGCGCTTATTCGTGAGATATAAAGTTGAACACGAGGAGATAAATTGCATACCTACAAGCCACTATGTATCATTTTATTTATTATATCAACATATTAATAACGGTTCTGAAGTTTTTCGTAATTTTACACGTGTTCAATTCGGCTTTTCTCAGGGCCGGAAATCCTTGTAAAACATCGCAGTTCATATAACAAAAACCTTTCACAATGCACTACGACTATATGATTCTAAATTTGTATTTGGTCTTTCTTCCAATAACTAATTTGCCATCGTTTTTCTTTCTTACAGACCTGATGGGCAAGTTTCTCTATCAGTGATGACACTTGTATTTTGTAGCTTGTAACAGGAAACTGGAAAGAAGATGAAGTATATGAAGTGAGTGTCTGATCTAGGGTGCTAGATAGTTATTGGGACTTTTTGTTTTGATGGCTTTATGGAAGAGTCAAGAAAAAACCCACAGATGGGGTAAAGGAAAGAATAAAGAACACATGGCATAATATCGCAGCCGATTCAGCCTACAGACCACATTACAAGTGGCAGATGATCGTTAAGGTGCTCTTACTGTAGCATAGCAATATGGGCTCTGAGAAAACTGTCTCCTCACAAGCGATCCTGAGCCATTCAACATTTGTAATGTTATGTAGTGGCCGAAATACACTCTAAAGACTATTGATAGGTTTATACTAAAACACCTTCTGTAACAGACGTGATAACTATAGAAACACAAATTTCCACATATATTAATTGTCAAACATTCATGTTTTATTCTCATCACCTTTGCTTAGAGTTTTTTTCAGCTAGAAATCTCTTGGGCTAGGATTTAAGGGAACCTTAAAACCGGCATGTATGATAGTTTGTGCGGAACAAGAGGACTGTGACCAGGAAAATGAAAGACAAGGCCACGGTGAAAAGGCTAACATTAGAATTAAATCTCGTCTAAGTCCACGTGCTTACATTCAGGTGGCCTGGACAGGTACACCGCAGCACTGCTTACCTTTAAAGACACTTCACACCATTTCTCTTTCTTAACATCATAAGAATAAGATCCAACACGAATATCGCTTTCCAAAACACGCTGAAAGCATAAAATTAATCGGTTTACAGTCTGAAGGCAATAATCTACAAGCCACGATTCGTTGGCTTCATTGGCACCAAATTTGTTCAGACAGTGTGCACAGATATAGATAAAGACAGGCTATATGTTTAAAAATATGATCGATGTGGTGAAATAGATATAAAGATATAATCAGGCCAATTCTCTTCATTTCAAGTGAATCAAAAAAAAAAAAACAGAGAAAAAATCAAACCAGCAAATCACAGCTTGTAAATTAAAGTAAGTAAATGAATAAAGGGCTTGATAATAATCATCCCAATTGGAATGATCACAAATTTGGATGTAAATCAAACACGTAAATATGATGCTTCACGAAGTAGCATCTGTATGTTTTGTTTGCGTTACCTGTATTCGTGTACTATCACCATTGGAGGGTTGGTTTTTGATCCTCTTCTCGTCTTCCTGATCTTTACTTTCATTGTCTTGTAGATCTTCATCTTCTTCAAAATAAATAGTACAGACATAAATGTACAGATGAAACAATGGACTGTTGCAACTGCATCTTTAGAATTATGCTCTCTAGCTTTGACAGTTTAATGACACAACTTACATGACCTAAGTTGAATGACATACAACTGTGGCTCTCAGCTATAACAATGATTATGCTATCTTCAGCCACCTCTGCTTTAACTATTCTGTTCAGTTTCTTTACTTGCAGGGTCACAAAGTCTAACTAAAATGGGGCCGTACATTGCTATGTCAACCTAAACTGGAACCAGGCTTTTGCAGTCTAAAATGGGACCAAGCTATGCAAATCTGAAATAGGACCAAGCTATGCCAATCTAAAATGAGACCACTATGTCAATCTAACATGGGACCACACTATGCCAATCTAAAATGGACAAAAACTAGGCCAATGTAAAATGGGACCAAGCCATGTCAATCTAAAATGAACCAACATAACATGGGAACAAAATATGCTAATCTTAAATGGGACCGAGCCATGTCAATCTAAAAAGAACCAAGTTATGTAAGAGACAGAGACAAAGGAGAGTCAAAAAGCTTTTGAGGTGCTTGCATATTTCCACTTTGAATACAAAACAAAAGAAACTTCCCGCTCCAAAAAAGACTACAAAAATTGAAATACATAATTAACCACACTTGAACCTAATGAGGAATAACAGAAGACAGTGTACACGGGGGGTTAGTGTAAATTTATGCAATGTACGTACCCTGGTACATGTTGTCCACTGTTGAATCCATTGTCACCTTGCTGTCATCATCATCTTTGCAAGTGCAACAAAATAAATTCAGTAAATCATGCGAGCAAAAGGAAACGTTTTTCCACAGAAGCAATCATCACATAGGACACTAATTATTCACTGAGGCTATAACAATGATTATGTTACCTTCACACAAAAATTCACTTGTCTTTTTCCTTCAGATTTTAAAAGCGTGTTTGTTTGTTACCTCACTGGCAAAATCTTAAGCTTCAAATTTTACCCAAAGGCTGCTTTCTTTGACTGCAAGTTTAGGATTTCACGGTCCGCCATTGTTCACGAACAAAACTGACCGACTGGACTTCAGAGGGTTGGATCGAGGATAAGATGACGTCAAATTGCAGCATGTAAAAGCAGCTTATTGTACAAGCAAAACACGAGTTTAAAAGTCTGAAAGTTCAAAACTCCTGTGCTGCACATTAATTTAGGCGCGTGCACACGCATTGTATTTTTACATTAGTGAGTCTTTGACGTCATCGTATCCTCCATCCAGCTCTCTCAAGATTTTAAAGTTAGTAATAACGGACCATTAAGTAGGAAAATTTCACTCAAAATAAACAGGTGTCTTTGAAATGTAGGCTCAAAACTTCGGTCTCTTAGTGGTGCAGTTAAATAGTTTTAAAATACAAAGAAAATATATAATTTATTTTTGGTCGTAGTAGCACTAAAGTGTTCTGTTTAGTTTCTTTATTTGCAGAGAAGTGCGTTCTCATCTTGCTGAAGTTGCCAGTCCTTGTGGGAAACATCCGATATGAAAAGGAAATCTATTTGGATGAAAAAGAACCTACGCAGACAGATTCAGCCGACATGTTTACATCCTTATTGCCACCCAGTTCAGACCACATGGTAATTTATTTGGGAGGTTACAGCTATTTTGTTTGTACATACACCATGCAATCAGCGGCATATGACAAATATGACAAATTGCACAATTGCAAGCTCCCAAAATGAAAAGAATCATCATGTGGTCTTAACTGGGTGGCAACAAGGATGTAAACACGTTAGTCCGTTTAATTTGAATGCTTTTGGAAGAAGACTCGTTTTTACACAAAGGCCAGGGTTAACTTGAAAATAGCTTGTTGTCAGGTTGTCTTCTTACCCTCGGAATTGTATTCAAGGTCACTGTCAGCCATTTGCTCATCCTCATCTGGCGCTTCATAGCTCGCATGCTGTTAAATCAGATTTAAAATGAGACTCCAATGACATCAAACAGTACATGTCAGGTACACATGTCCTGAAGTCTCTGCCTTCCAGACAATCAGGTCATTGAATGGAAAATACAAGTCAAGAATTGATCAGACTTTACAACCAATGGTAACCTGACTTATACTGTATTCCACAACACTCAATCAGTGGATACCTGTTGACGTCTTTGCCTCTGTTTTGCTTCATTAGCATCTCCATCTGCTGCTTCTTCATCTGATAACTCGGCATTGTCATCATCATCATCACCATTATCTTCTGCAACAGTTTGAAAGTAAACGTCTAAAGATTATACACCACATGCAAAAGCACTTCTACATAAAATAATTATTACATAAGACAGACCACCAAAGTCACGGTAAGTAAAGGCTGCTTTCCATATGATCGCTATGATCGCTTCAGAAAAAAAATCGATAGGTTGCTATGATTGCTACAGAAAAAAAACAACTCCCACAAGGACCTGCAAGCTACGGCATAACACTGGAAACACTCCAGTCTTCCCACATTTTGCCCTGTGCAATGGTGAAAATCACTTTGAATGGACAAGTGCGTTTTGTCATTTTCCGTCAGTAAAAGAGGAAAGGAGGCGTTTGGACATGTTTTACTAGTTGTTATGATTGACATTTGAAAGATTCGCCTGTGTTTCCACTAAATGTGACCATCATAATAATTGCTACAATCTTCTCATGATTTCTACGATTGCAAAGGTCGTTACAATGGTTGAGAACTCTGTAATATTCCTAAAGTGCAAATCAAGAATGAGCATGTCATTTGCTCGCTCGGTGATATTATAATGTAGTAATTGCTGTGGTTATCACTACGAAACACGCTTGCTACTGTTGCCAGAGGGGTGAAGTAGTACTTAGTACTTTTTGAGTACTTAATGGAGAGCTTAAGAACTCAATTTCCTGGTTCGTTTTCCCATTTAGTAGAAACAGGTCAATGAAATAAAACAGAAACATGGATTCAAATCCCGTTGAAGTCCAGAAATTTTGTTCGGGCTAAAATTTGCAGTTGCTTAAATTGCGATTACAACTGCGATGATCACATCTCCATTTCATCTGTAGCTATCTGTATTACAGCAGTTGAAATCAACTTCATTTCACAAAATGCTTATTGTAGCATATAAACACAATCAAAATACAACAAAAGCGAAATCAAACAGACACAGCGACCAACATCATGTAGCACGGATTAAATTTCACGGTCTGTTACAACAAAAACACGGGGTTTTACATGCACACTTAAGTGGCCGTTGTCATTGTGGAGAGGTAGTCACTGTACATGTAGCACAACAAGAAAAACTGGTTTGCCAATCATAATTTCCCGATAGGGTGCTTTAGAGAAAGGAGTGAAGAAGACATAGCAATGTCTATTGCTTCCCAAATCCAACTGGAAACGAGTTGGATTAGTGAACCTCTGAACTTTGGGAAATTGGGTGCTATATTTGAAAAAAAATTAACTTGTTCGACCTGAATGGATACACCTTCGTAATGTACAATTCTTAAGCTTTAAGAAAATATATACTTTACTGGAGAAATGTGACCGTAAAGCAGATAAAAAAAACTAATCATGGTCATTTGTATACTGAACATAAACACTAGTGGACACATTCTTTCTATTTGTTTATGGGAAGTGAACTTTAACTACTTTTTTCTGCTTCATTTTACTCAAAGTTACTCATTACATACTTGGATTTATTTATTATTTATGTTCAGTAATGTTTTCTTTAAATTCAAAATAGTTGCTGGCTTGTTTTATCTAACAGGACTTAGTCTTTTTGCAATTTCAACTTCAAGATGCAGACCAAGAACAGATAACAAAGCTAAATAAAACTACATGTAACTATCACTCTTCAACCACATATGCAAATGAATTGTAAACTGTTACCAAAACAAAACACAGCGCTCAAGTTGGACTTAAATTCTACCCATGGGGATTTAGCAATATTCTTAGTTGATTCAAGCTCTGATAACCAGACTAAGCTCTCTCAGAGTATACCAGTCTAGCCCAAGCAAGGGTGACAGCCAATTACAGTTGAAGTTAAGAAGTAACTTCCATTTATCATAAAATATGTCTTTAATTTCTTACCCTGAGAAATTCCTTCTTCGTTGCTAACATTTCTTGGTTGCTCATTGTCTTCTGAAGTCTCAATTATCCTAAAATTTCATAAGATACATGTGTGTATAAATCAGCAAATGACATTCTTTACCTCAGAAATTAGCAGTACAAAAAACACACGAGATAAGAAGTAACAAAAATAATAAAAATGTATTCTTATGGCAACACGATTTCTAAGCTGCTTTAAGTTATCACTGGCTATCACAGAGGATCACATGTTTCCTCTGGTGCTTTTTTTCTCGAGGACAGAGCACCACTGCTATAGTTAAAGTGGCATTTTCAAACATTTCATTGCAAACTATTCAACAGTTTTGAGTCAAACTCCTTCCACACAGATTTCAAAATACTGCCATACTTTGCGGTGCAGTGGGTTATACAGTTAAATCAAATTTTATTATTGTGTATAAGTTGAAAGTTTTCCTAAAGCTTTTATTGCATTAAAGTGGTCATCCAGAGTTGTCGCAGACAAGTACAACTGAAATAATGCATTACAGATCCACTGCGAAAATGTTTAGTACATATTGAATTCACTATCACAGATTTTTTACAAACAGCTATTTCAATTAACATTACATTGTTGGTTTAAAGCATTAAGCCTACAACACAAGTTTGGGTACTCATTTACAATTTGCATATCAGCAAGAGGAAATCTACAAGTTACTTTTATTAGCACATGAAGTCTTTCCTTTTCATGCCATGAGACTTTTTTACTTAGCATTTCTTTCACTATTACATGACTTTGAGTTACTAAGTGGCTACAGATGTCCAAGGAAAGACAAGACACAAAAAGTCATATTTACAATATTGTTACATCTCATTAATCTTTGCTCAATTTACTGCCTTTCAGTCCTCTGACCTAACCCTCAAGTTTTGATTCGAGATTGTTAACTTTATATAATTGTAGCACTTTACCACACTGACCTTTCATTGTTTTTAGCTTTTGTGGCTTTTACAATTGCAGAGATTAACTTTTTTATGAAACTTGCTTCCATATAACGAAGAATTTCTGCAGCTCTCACAGATAGTTCATCCTGAAAATAAAGCAAAGAGGTTTAGTATTCTGATGTTATTTTGAATCTTAAGCTGGTTGACAGACACCTTTTCTAAACGAAAGTGCATTCAATTAGGAAAGTTTAGGACACTTCTCTATTTAATTCAACACAACTCCAAGGGTTGATTGATCTTGCAACTTCATAATAGTCCATAATGCACCAGTCTAAACTCATCTATGGTAATTGGGTGATATGAAATAATTTGCCAATGCTTAAACAAATGAGTGAAAATAGACAAATTATATTATTTTCTGGGGGACACATCTACTAATATTTTTATGATAACTGCAGAAATTCACGCGTGCTCATTGGTTAAATTTTATTGTCCATATGCGGACAGACACATAAATTTGAAATTCATGCGACGCGTCAGCGAGCGAGAGCGGGCAATTCGACAATTTGTTATCGTAAAAAACAAATTGATGTCAGTTTTTAATGCATCTGTCCTGTTATTGACAATGAATTTCGTCAAAACATTGTCAAAGTAGTCTGCGGATCCACTCGGCTATCGCCTCGTGGATCCACACTACTTTGACAATGTTATGACGAAATTCATGATCAATAATAGGACAGACGCATAAAAAACTGACGTCAATTTGTTAAATGGCATCAGTATAGACAATGATGGGTTATGTTAAGTACTTGATAAACGATCCCAGCCTAATGACTAGTCTAAGGGCTACAACGGAGAATCTAATGCCCGTTCACACCAAAGCTTAAACATGTTTAAAAGCCATTTAGTTAAACACAGTTTAAAATTGTTTTCTTTAGAAAATCTGCCTACTGATGATTTTTTACTTCAAATTCAGCATAAATTAAAAAAACATGTTTAAGTTCATGTAAATCCTGCATAAAAGCCTGAGTTGCAGTTTTTCTTTAACAGTTTTTATTTTTCTAAACCTGGTTTAATTAAACATGTTTAGTTGGTGTGAATGGGGTATAAGAATCAATAAGTTATTAAGTTTGATTCCGATCAAAATTTCACACCTTTTCTTATTACAATAAGATTGAATGTCTTCAATATATCAATACAACATTACACCTATCTGCATACAAGCTACTCAACCACAACTAAAACTACAAACTACCTTGAGTTGAATACTTGCTGATAATCACTGGCACTAGAGTACTCTATTTTCAGTGTTACTCCATGTATTTTTTCACAGCTTGATTAATACATTGATTAATACATTAGAATGTAAGAATTGAAGTATTAGCCACACATCATCAGGCCCCAGTCTGGCGGTTTGGAGTTAATAACGGCCAAATACTATTATTATTATTATTATTATCATTATCATTATCATTATCATTATCGTTATCCTTATCATTATCATTATCATTATCATTATCATTATTATTATTATACATTGGTGTCACAAACTCTATTGGCTATAAGTGCGCAGCTAATTCTTGCTTGCTCTGTATGTCATACCTACAGACAATAAACAATTATTGGATGAGGTTTTTGTGATATCCAGAATAATCAAGGTCGAGGTAAGGGTTATCAGCCGAAGCCAAAGGCTAAGGCTGATAACCTTTACTGAGACCTTGATTATTCTGGATATTACAAAAAGTGAATCTAATAATTGTTTTATTATACATTGAACGAAAACCAAAATGAAAGTCATGTTTTTGCTTCTTTACCGAAAGGAAGCAACACAAAGCATGTGAACTTGACATGACAACCCACTGTAAATCATGCTTTGCGGTCATACTTGACATGATAACCCGTGAACTTGAGTGTCCCAGACATGATAACTGTTATTATTATACATCAGACTCACTATGAAAAATCTGAGTGGTCGAGAGCATTCAATCAATTCACAATAGCTTGTGAACTTGACATGATAAATGCAATATCTGCTGCAGATATTGCATTTATCATGTCAAGTTCAATGTCTGCCTGGTTACTAAGCCCCTTGGAGTGTTCTCCTCAGAAACAAAATGGCTGAACGCTTTGCTTCTGTTTCTGAGGATGAATTATGTGAAAAATGTATAATAAAACAATTATTGAATTCGGTTTTTGCATGATGTCATGAATTATCAAAACCTCGTGTCTGTGTTATTTGCCGAAGCCAAAGGCTGAGGCAGATAACACAGACCTCGGTTTTGATAATTCATGATATCATGCTCAACCTCATCCAATAAT
>JAHPZR010044751.1:0-14267 GCA_019787425.1 Platygyra sinensis | reverse complement strand
CTGAATTCATTAAAATTGGCTTGAGATTTAAGCTTTAGCCTGAGATCACGATAAGGAATGTTTTTTTGTCAGGGCACCACAATTGTTGGTCACTGCATTCCACAGGAACTGAGCCTCTAAACGCGACAGAGTCTTTCATGTAACGCGTGTTGAAGCGTGGAACAATTAGAGAAGCGCAAGTCCGGGTTGAATAGTTTGTGTCCCGTTTCTTAGAAATCAGGTCGATTAATGTGACAGGTAACCTATCGTGGAAAGCTTTATGAAAACAGATAAAAATGGCTAATTTATAATAAACAAACAGAGTCGGCCATTGGGCCCGTTGTAGAACATCAGTAGATGCCATGTCTTTCGGCAAATGAAAGATGAGTCTCGCAGCCCTGCAGTGAAGTCTTTCCAGGGACTGAAATAAGTCGGAATTACAGCAAGATCCCCATAGTATAAGACCATAGGCCACTGAAGGCAAAATGACCTTAAAGTAGAGATCCTGACGAACGTTTCTAGGGAGAAACCTCGACTTCTTAAGTAATCCTAGCTTTTTAGCAAATGATTTTTGAGTTCCAGCATATGCTGAGTCCAGGTCAGTTTCTCATCAACGGTCATTCCCAGTAGTCGTGATTTCGATACCCGGTCAGCAGGGCAGCAGGGCAGCAGGGCTGGCTCGGTTTCCGAGATCTCGCTCGCAACTGTTTTCTTTGTAAAAATATCGATGTGCTAATATGAGAGGCCGGCCGGGCCGGCCCGGGTTACCGCCGAGATCTCGGTTTTTGTGACAGAGATCTCGGTAACTGGGACGAAATTTCATATGAACATTCGGCCCGGTGACCGGGACGAAACATTTTAGACAAAATAGCGGTCAAAATGGCATAATTTTGGTCTTGTTTGTATTTCCACTTTCGGAGTATGCGAATTTTCTTATTAGAAAAGTTAAAGGAATCCATAAAGCTATGACAGTCGCGAACAATACAAGTTTATGTTTCCACCATTTTGGTTGTGATTCTTGAATTCATCCCGGTTGACGGGCTGAAATTTCCCATATGAACACACCACAGAATTCATCCTGGAAACCGAGCCAGCCCGGTTACTGGGCTCATATGAAGAGGCCCTTAATCTTGCTAGTTTGGTCTGGACAAACTTGTACCTTTTAAGATGAAATGATGATTGAAAGTAAATGATTTTCTCTGAAATATCCATGCTTCTGTGTGCTGTCTTCATTTCTAACTATGTATCGACATGTTTCAACTCAATGTCTCCATTACGCACGGCCAGTGGTTCATCAAACTTATCAAAAATGGAGTCGGGGTGGCCTCATGGTTAGTGTACTCGTCTCCAGGGACATTGTGTTGTGTTCCTGCGTAAGACACTCTAATCTCACAGTTCCTTTCTCCACCCAGGTGTATAAATGAGTACCAATGAATTTAATGCTGGGATGAACCCTGGGATGGACTAGCATACCATTCAGGGGGGAGTACAAATACTCCTAGTTGCTTCATCCTACGGAAACCAGAAATAAGCTCCGGCGGCTTACCTTGACCGGCTTATCAATTAGCAAGTGTTAACTTCGTCTCCTCCGCAGCCATTTTTTGGGATGCCACGTTAACTACTCTCGCCGTAGGGCCAAATTTCACTCGGTATCCGAGTCGTACTGAAATAAAGGCTTTTATACTAGATCCGCATTATACATCGTATTTGGCCCTTTTCCAAGAAATGAAGGCTAACTGCAAGTAGACAGATCGAGTTTAACTTATCGAAAGAAAAAACTGCGTGCCATTCGACGTTCCGAGGTGTTTTGCAAATTCCACCCCTAGCTGCCGCTTGCTAATAGTTCATGTTCAATAGGCCGTCGATAAAACCAGGAACATGCAACATCAAGCTAGGCACATCGAATAATTATGATAATTATCAGAAAGCATGATATGTAATATTAAATTTTCAAAAATTAAATTAAATAAAAATAAACTAGTATCAGTTCGAACTCAATTTCCACGTGGCCTTAACATTTGATTTTAGCTTCTCGATTTGTTTTTCATAGTATAAACGCTTAGCAACTCGAAGAGAATGGGTAAGTTTGTTTTTATAAGATTTGTATGCAATTTCATTGGGAAGAGTTCGTGTTATTAAGGCCCCGTCCACACTAATTGGTTTTCAAACGAAAACGGAGCTGTTTTGCTCCGTTTTCAAAAAGCTTAAGATTTGCGTCCACACTTATCGTTTTCGTATCGTTTTCGCCCGTCCACACTACAACGCCTTATCCGTTTGAAAACCGTCGCTTTTATACCCTCAGTGCGCATGCTCAAATGAACTCGACGCATGTGCATTACATATATCGGTCTGGGAAATTGGCGCCATTTTGGATACTCACGGTCGAATGGTCTGGCGCCTGGTCGTGCCTGATTTGATGACGTCACCGTTTTCAGATAGCATCGTTTTCTCCGTCCACACTAGAAAACAGCGTTTTCAAAAAGCATTGTTTTCAAATCGCTCCACTCTGGAGAGCGTTTTCGAATGGCTCCGTTTTCGGTGATCGTTTTCGGCGTTGTAGTGTGGACGATAGCCATATCCGGAGCAAAACAGCTCCGTTTTCGTTTGAAAACGGATTAGTATGGACGGGGACTCAAACATCTTTTTCTTTTTACGGATTTAGCAAGACCTTTAGTAAACCCAAGAGCTTACGAAGGATGTGAAACATCGTGTTTGGCTTTTAAGCTCTTTTAGTTTTTACTGTGTAATTAGTTAATTGGCAACACGGAAACCCCATCAAGCTCATGTAGCTTTAATACTTATCCCGTTTTTAAAATAAAAGGCCAGCTAATCATCTATCTATCTATCTATCTATCTTCTATCTATCTATCTATCTATCTATCTATCTATCTATCTATCTATCTATCTATCTAATCTATCTATCTTATCTATCTATCTATCTATCTATCTTCTATCTATCTATCTACCACGGGCTCATATGAATGGGCCCCTAAAACCTACTTATATTTTGTTACAGTTGTTTCTACTATTCCTCGGAAAACATGAACAGTTCAACGCCTCTGAGCATTTGCAAAAGGTATTTTGAAACTATTTTGCTTCAATTACGTCTTGATTTACGCTTAAATTAAGAAATATGCATTCTGGTAGCTATTATCTTAACATAACAATCCCCCAGAGCAGTAATTTGAGTTTATATACAGACATTAACGAAATAACGAAGGACATTATACAATTGTGTAGGGACACAACAATTTAACTCTGTTTATGTGGTTAAGGCCCGAGCGTACACAGCCACCAAACGTAGCAGAAGGAAAGGGTTGTGGGGGTGGAGGTGGCGTGCGGCTAGGTTCCCTATACAGGGTCCTTTCTAGCTGATAGCATTCAAGCTTTCGTTTACCCCTGCCTTGGCAATATGAATCCTTTTTTTTCAAGGAGGGTTGGCGCCATTGCAACCGCAAGCCGATTTTGGCACAAAAAAGCAACTTATTTGTGATGTAATTCTGTTTTTTTTTTTCAGTTTTCTTCATTCAACTTCCAAAAATATTCACCAATTTGAACAATTCATAAGCATTCTGGGCTTGATTTTGTACTAATTTCCGGTTTATTTTCTTGACAGGCCTGTGTCGCAGGCATTTCCAAGGGAGCCAAACTGCAGTCGACTATGCGTGCCAAATTTTACCACCCCCTCTTTACCACTGTGGGGTATGAGTGAGCTTGTACGTCCAAGGTTTAATAAACGGTCCGAGTCAAATAACACAATTGTCAGGTATGCCTTAAAGTCGTGCTGTCTCTGTTTTGAACATCCTTGGTTGTTCTCGTCACCTTGTACTGTAGAAGCAGGCAAAGCCATTTCCTCCACATTTGTGTACAGGCTCGATTCATACTTGGACATGTCCAGCTCAACGTAATACTAAACAAAATAAAAAAGGATTAAAGAAAATAATTGCAGTATGAATTAAAACTGCAAAAAAATTATGTATATGGACAACGAAGAGGCTTTCTAACGCGGACTGATATCTTATTCTGTTATGTGTTTCGCCGTGTAATCTAAAGGAGCATTTACTCTCGGACATACCGGCAAAGATCCCCAGAAACTTAGGGAAGGGGGGATTTAATTGTGTTAGAATTGGGCTAACAGTCCATCAGTTAGAAGTGGCATGTAGTCTCCCCCCTGCGTCCGAGAGCTAATATATCGTTTATTAAGATCGACTATCATTTCGGGGTGGTCTTTGAACCGCAATTCACCATTTCAATTGTGTGCAAAAAAATGTGCTGCAATGTTATGTGCAGTTTGCAAGTATTTGTAAGATGCTACGGTGCACATATCAGACATGAAGCAGTTACAATATGTAACGCAGAAAAACAGTACCTCGTCTTCTACGAATCTGGTTGTTTAATTCGTGAAGATGATCAAAGGATGGGCGCGTGTTCGGATCTTCATTCCAACAATCCATCATTATCTGGTACTCTGTTGATAAAATAGATTTGGAACGCAAATACTTGTAGTAGATCTTGAGCATTTATGTGATGTTAAAAGTAGCAATATGATGCATGAAGCCCGTGTTTCATGACATAATCACAAACTAGCTCAAAACATAATTCATAACGGTAGCGGGGATACCCACAACGGTCATTTTTCGTCCCAAAGGCCGCGCTTCTTTTGGTCAGCAACCAAGTAATCCCGACCTCTAAACTGACCCAACAATCTCGTTCCCAGAGGCTTCGTTCCTCTTGATCAGCGGTCGGGAAAACGAGAGCTCTGGAGCAACCATTTCAGGCATGCGCCATAGCATGAAATAGATGCAGATTGAGACTGCGCAGTGAACCGGATAAACCAGAATTCGGTTATTTCCCATTGTTATTTCAAAATGGATTGCTCCCAGAGCTCTCGTTTTCCGGACCGCGGGTCCAAGGGGAACGAAGCTCTGGGAAACGAGATTGAAACTGACCCGATGTTACGGAGCATGCGCAGAGTACTCGTTTGTTATTCTCAGCCAATCCGATTTGTCAGATTTGCCGAGAGGTTTGTGAATCGAAGACTTCTGGTGTTGAAACAGGCCCAGAGGTTGCGATTCGCGTTGCTGACCAACAGGAGCGCTGCCTCTGTCGACGACAATGACCTACAACACAAGAATAAGGCACGCAGGCATGCGTAGAATAGCTAAATGCTTTTTTTTTGGTTTCCCTCGATGCAATAAACAAGATGGCAGACTTTTTATTATGCTTGAGCTTCGTTTACAGCAGCGCGTTCTCCCGTGAGTAAGCTTGAGCCCAAGCACAAGGACGAAACAAAAACCTGTTTTTCTCTTTGTCCGTTATGATTATACTTGTGTTGTACGGGGTCCTCATCACCGTGCCACAGAAGTTAGTCCTCTATGATGGGTATCGCGGACTACTTCTTGCAAGATGAAAGAATTTTCAGCTTTAAATATTCAAAAGAAAAGTGGACATTTCCACTTACAGTCTCCCGCTAACATGTTCTGGTTGAGGCATACGGTATTTGTTCACTTTTAGTTCATACACGACTTTCCACCTCATCCATCCGGGGTAAGGCACGCCCCCTGCAAAATCGAAAAGAAAGAATATATTTGTACTTAATAATTGGTATTACATGTACACACGCTTATTTCAGTGCACTTAGGGAACGTAACTGCAAACCGAGCCTTCAGCCTTTAGAAAACTAGTTAAGAAAGAACAATAGAAACTGAGTCAAAATAATTTTTGATTGTTCCGTCACTACGTAGAATTTGGAGACTGAAATATTTCAGAACGTTAAGCTGACTTTCGTTTAAGTAGAGATAACCATGAAAGCCGATGATCGTTAAGACCAAGGTATAGTAGAATTAATCTACAAAAACAGTTTTTAATTGCGATACAATGAGAAAAATCCTACATTGAACATGACAAAGCAGGTCGACAAACGGATAAAATAATATAAGCAAAATAGGAATACAAGAACGAAGAAAGCAAGTATGTAGTGGATGAAAACCCAGATTAAAGAGACACAGTTAGCTTCGGGACCGCGCTGACCTAGACACTAGTTTTGTCTCTTTGAAAAGAGTTCACCCCAACCTGAAATCAAAGCACCTCTAGAATTCCGCTTCAATCTTCGCAGTGTTTTGCTTGATTTTCAATCGTTTACTGAAAAACCTGTTTTGAGTGTGCTTTTGCTCATCCTATAATGTTGCTTTTATCATATTTGGTTAAAAACAGTATGGAACGCGCGTCTCTGTAATATGCAAATTAGCTATGAAATGGTATCTAAGGCGCATTTACGCCAGTTGACTGTGTCCCTTTAAAAAGAGTGATATATTTTTTATTTTCTAACTTTAAACAGTTCAGGCTTAGCATACAACTGTTTCCTCTAGCTAACCACTTATCACTAAACAAAAAGTGATACTTAATTTTTTCGTCTAGACTTGGTTCAAGAACAGACGGGTTAAATGGCGCAAAAAACGGCAACAGACTGATGCCAGCCTCACCGCTTCTTGTACCTCGTCTGCTCCATACTTGCACTTGTTTGGTCACATGCCTTATCCCAATAACAAATTAATGATACAAGATGCCCGGATGTTATTTGGTATACCTCCTACGCATGTGCCAGATGAAGACCAATGAAGCTAATCAAGTCCATTGGCGACGAACGCAAGTTTGATTTTACCGTATCTATTTAAAGGATGGCTTCACGCCTCAGCGCATGTGCAAGCTGTAACTTGAGCCCATTTTATTCCATTGTTTATGAGACAATCGAAGGCGAGCTTGTTATAAACAGTTTTTCAAGAAATTACCTTTAAGAGGCCCTGTCCACATCATACGGAACAATTTTAAAACAGCTTTTTTACTTTGTAAAACATATCAAATCAAATTCTTTTCCGTCCACAGTACGCCGGACAAAATTTGAAAACACAACAATCATCGGTCATTTTTGGATTTGTGTTCGAGAAAAACTCGACCAAGAAAAATCACAGGATTGTCGCGAAGTTATCATTCACGAAGAGCTTCCTTTTCAAAATGCTTTCCCTCTATACTTTTGAAACCCAAAACCGGCTTTTCAAATTCCTCCGGTTTGAAGAGTGTTTTCCAAAATCTCCTTTTTCTTGGCCGAATAATGGGGACTGTAGAAATGAAGTTGTATTTTCGTGTTTCACCGGTGTAGTGTGGACTGGGCCACAGTCGCAAAAATTCGGCGATGGAGCTGAATTTCTCATAGAAATTGCTGCACGCACCACTCAAATCTTGTTGTATGTGAACCAATCGGATTCAAGAAGGAGATAATCAGTGGATGTGTCCTAAGAATTAATTCTTCAGTCATACTTATAGCTTAGATGTTTAATACTACAATCAGGGACAAAAGTAGTTGAGACACTGTTCGAAAACAAACTTTACCCCTTCACGGGTCATTCGCCGGCCTACCTAAACTTCTCATATTTCTCCCCTCCTCCAATCAGTGTTGTAACCACGTGATGGTGTCGTGTTGATTAGTGCGGGGAGAGGTGGGGGGTAGCTATTGACGAAAGAGGTATTTCTTTATCAAGAAAAGTACGGATCTCGGTTCGAAAACCTCCGATGTGCAAAAATGTCTCAACACTTTGTCTCTGATTGTAGCTAAATTTAACATCTTCTCTATGAATCGGTCAATATCTTTTGTAAAATTTGGGCAGCAGTCATTCTACTTGCACAAATGATAGCTTGTGATTAAAAAACTTATTGTAGTTTAGTAAGGCTTCGGAAGGGAAACGTACCATTGTTTGCACATGCGCAGAACCTTGAGGCTATTCCTTTAATAGTTTTTCCTGTGTTTCTCATAAACTAATTTAAAACAGAGTTTTCTTGAATGCAAAATGAACTCTCTATTTCTTATTAACAACGACTCGTTAATCGAACTATTTCTACATTAAGAGTTAACATCTCTTTTATAAGTGCAGGGCCGTACATAGCGCGGAGGCAGGGGGGTCAGTTGCCCCCGCCAGGAAAACTAATAGGGGTGAAAACAAAACGTCCGACTAGAAACCCTGTCTGTATACGGGAGATCCCTGTGAAGGTTTGTGGAGTTTGCCCCCGCAGACAAAAAATCCTGGGTACGGCCCTGAAGTGTGTAACTGTATTTCCATCCTTACCTAGAAAAGCGCTATCGTCAGTATAAGCTCAGAGTGTTAGTGGTGTTGATTTATCAATCGATTTCTAGGTAAATACTTTTCGCCTGTGAAGCCAATCAGATATCAAGCTGCTTAAATTTGTACGTGTTTATAGCTTTTGTAGAGTATTTGATGATTTTCTATAGGAAAAAGTATTTAGAGAGCGTAGATAATTAGGCAGCTTCCACACAACGATAGTCTCCTCCGCAGTCGTTTTTTTGGGATGTCACGCAAGGCTCCCCTGCTCGCTTCTTTGGGGAAGCGTTGCGTGACATCCCAAAAAACGGCTGCCGGAGGAGACTAACCCAACGACGGAGACATTTGAAAATGGAGGTTTCACTCTAAAAGAGCATCAAATGTCTCCTGTCCACACTGCGCCGGAGGAATTTAGAAACACAACAATCACAGGTCATTTTGGATTTGTTTTTAAGAAAAACTCGGTCAGAGAAATTACGTGATTATCGCGACGTCATCGTTTTTCGAAAAACTCCGTTTTCAAAATGTTTTCCGTTCACACGAAAACGAAAATCCGGCGTTTTCAAATTGCTGCCATAATGAACTTAATTTGGCAATCATAGGCGATGTCCACAATATAATTCCCCGGAGAAATT
Source organism: Platygyra sinensis (assembly GCA_019787425.1). Lineage (NCBI taxonomy): Eukaryota > Metazoa > Cnidaria > Anthozoa > Scleractinia > Merulinidae > Platygyra > Platygyra sinensis. The sequence continues at coordinate 5,542 of JAHPZR010044751.1, read as the reverse complement.
TGATAACGGCGTTTTCACTCTACCTTGAAGAAATTTGAAAATGCAAATGACAAACGCCGGTCATTTGGGTTTGTGTTTGAGGGATATTCCCCCGGTTTCAAGTGCGTTTTCGAACGACACGTTTTTGTGACGGATTAGTGTGGACGGTAGGTGTAACCGTAGAATTAAAGCTGCATTTTAAAATTTCGCCCTCGTTGTGTGGGCAGCCTTAATCTGCCAGCAAAGTTTAAGTTTTCGGCATTGTATTCGCTATTTATTCAGCTAAAGCAGTAACCTTGTTATTGTTAGTATTAATTCAGCAACACCGAGCGACACTGTAACTATAATTATATTGAACGTGGATTTTCAAATATGTTACATCAAGAAGATAAATAAACTTCGTTTAAGTTGCAGCCCTGAGTGGGTTTGTTCTAGTTATACCGCAGATCCCTGATATACCGAAACAGATGACCGTGTCGGATTTATTTCTACTCAGCTCTCTTTGATGCCACGCGAGTTGCTCGGAGTTAATCTCTCTCGAACTGTGTGCAATAAGTTTTACAGTTTGGCCAGCTGATATCAAAACATCGAGAGCAGCTTGTGTATTTCTTCAGTTGGGAGTTTTAGCAATTAGGGAGCTTAAGGAACCACGACAGCGATGCCTAGAACAAGGTCGATTGAAAAATGATTTTACATTTTACCTTCGAATCTCGCGATACTTTGAAATCATTTAGGCCCCGTCCACACTAATCCGTTTTCAAACAAAAACGGAGCTGTTTTGCTCCGGATACGGCTATCGTCCACATTACAACGCCGAAAACGATCACCGAAAACGGAGCCATTCGAAAACGCTCTCCAGAGTGGAGCGTTTTGAAAACGATGGTTTTTGAAAACGCCGTTTTCTAGTGTGGACGGAGAAAACGATGCTATCTGAAAACGGTGACGTCATCAAAATAGACAAGACCGGGCGCAAGACCACTCGACCGTGACTATCAAGAATGGCGCCACTTTCGCGGGCGGATATTTTGAAATGCGCATGCGTCGAGTTCATTTGAGCATGCTCACTGACGGTATAAAAGCGTTTTCAAAACGGATACGGCGTTGTAGTGTGGACGGGCGAAAACGATACCAAAACGATAAGTGTGGACGCAAATCTTTTTAAAAACGGAGCAAAACAGCTCCGTTTTCGTTTGAAAACGTATTAGTGTGGACGGGGCCTTAGTTTGTTTCTCACTGTCAAAACTATCTCGAAATTGAATATGGAACGCAGCGTTTAATTCCTCCCGACAACGCAGAATTTTGTCATTTTACACTGTGTTTTTGCAGAGGACGGCAACGAAATGTACAGAGAATTATAACGCACGTGCACAGCTATTGTTCTGCTCATTAAACCTTTTGTTTATTGACGTTCCCGCTGCCGTTGTCGTCGTGGTTTTCTTAAACTAATAGTAAAATATTATATTTTGATACGGCCAAGGAACAGTGACATTACTATAGACTGGCAAAAAAGGAAGGAGGGGGGGGGGGGGGTGGAGCAGTGCAAGTACAGGAAGTTATGTTAAAACTATCTCCTTAGGTATATCCTTATGTATATTAAGTGTTGTTTGTCGCAACATGAGAATTGCACACCAAATGCATTTACAATTTACTAAGGCTCGAAATTACGTCCTTATCACAACACAACACTTACATGACACAACGCGCACACACACATACAAAACACAGCACAATTAACACGACACAACGTAACATACGTACCGTTTTGATTGGCTATATCAATGCGAACGTTATAGCTGGGTGTGTCATAATATCTCTTACCTAGTGGTTATTTGTCGTTGGAAGAGGCATTCAATGTAGGATCGAGGCGTGGTTTGCGACGTCATTGAGCTCTTGTTTGTTGCGAATACGAAGTACTGAATGGCCGTGTTTTAAATCAGTTTAATCGTTCACTGGCTAGGAAAAACAAAACATTTAATTTGGTGTCAAGGCGTGGATCATAATGACGTCATTCTGATCTGTTATTTACTTCCTCGTGATCCGTTGCCGTAATCGAAAACGTTCTAATAATACATTACCTTGAATAGAAAGCATTTAATATTTGATGGTCAAAAACCATGGATGCTCAGCAGTAATAGTTAATTAAACTGAGTTACTAAGTTCAAGGGCCTTGTTTGTCAGTCATGAGTGGTTGAAAAGGAAGCCTTTAAAAAGTGTGAAGGCTACCTCATTGACACAATTCACCGGTGTTTACGGAATGAAATAGCCCTTTTCACCTTCATTAGGAGATCGTAAGTCGCAGAAAATATTTCCAATTGATAAATGGCGCTTAAGGTAATTCCCCTGAAATAAAACTGACAATAGATTTTCGTTCAAACTTTGCCCACTGAATATTTATCATATGAGAACTTCAATTTTGAAATAAAAAAGGGGGGTGCCCATACTCATTAAGGAGCACTGGGGCATTGAAAATGACCCATTTTGGCATTATTTAACGCTTATTACAAGAACGTATTCCCAGTAATAATTGTAAATTTTTGTGACCGAGACTCATGAGAGCACGCATTAAACTGGAGTCAATGCATTGTATCGGACACAAATAAACTTTTTAAGTTTGATTTAGACAGAAAGCTGAATCCTTGATTAAAATTTCAACCAAATTTCTTGACATGGTTACCATAGGGCAAAATAGAAAAGACCACAGTTTACTAGCTATTTTCGCTATTTATTCAATTTTCAGCAATAGAAATCAGATCAGTCTTTCCTCAAGCAAAGTTTATGATAAGTTGATTACAATGACTGGAAAAAAAATTGGGGTGCCCATGCTCGTTGATGAGCCATTTTTCAACTGAAAGAGCTCAATATCGAGGCAAATCCGCCATGTTTTCAGTGTGCACGTGCACGCGGGCGCGCTAAATGACGCCATAAATTATGCGCAGAAAGGATGCGCAGTGCAATTGTGAGGAATAACCTTAATGTATGATCGATGACGCATGCAAAAAAAAGTGAAAAGGCATAAAAACCAAGCTCAGGTTTACGACAGACTTATTCAAAGCGGCGAAGAGAGCAATGGAGTTTACTTCCTCTCTTGGCAGCGGGGATCGTGAAAAGACCCCAGTCCATTTCACTGGCTCTTACAGCGAAAGACCTCCGATAACTACAGTTATATATGTGCATTCCAGACCAGTGCTGAGTTCGGTTGTGACAAATATCGGTTCTGGCCTGCCTGAAGGTCCGATATGGCCAACTGGTGTGATTGCAGAAGGAGGTTTGTAGTTTATTATAATTAACAATTAGATTATGAGCTCGAGAATTCCATGAGGTGATAGTTGATGAGGCCGAAGGCCGAATCAACTATGGCCTCATAGAAATCGAGAGCGAATAATCTAATTGATCTAGTAGAATTCCTACTGAAATTTCCTTCAAAAAACGATTTTGATTATTTCTTCACGCTTTAGAGGATTTGAGCGGACTGAATAGTCAATTTGACATTTTCAGTTGTGTAGGCACGCTTATCGGTTTCTCAGTTTCAAAAATTTCGAGCTTTTTTGATTCAAGAAATCGAAAATGCCCTCCTTTTAGTCTTCTCAGGAATTTTGTTTATTCATTTGTTTCGAAAGGATATTTCAAAACTTCGGAGAAACGAGGAAACGTTGGACTTTTGTCGACCACACCAAGCCACTGCACACTAACGGCTGATAGTGTGCAATGGTTCAGCCAATCAGATTAAAGCAATTGCATTAGTATACTAGTAGAATTCTACTAATAACCTTAACTGGAATTCTACTAGTATACTAATGCAAATGCTGCAATCTGATTGGCTGAGCTACTCGTATACTATCAGCCATTAGAGTGCAGTTGGCTGCCGGTCGTCCTCGAAATGCGATGTTTCAGTATAGTTTTTTCGAAGTTTTGGAAAGAATTTTAGATGTAAACTAAAAGAAGCACATTTACGGTATCTTGGCATTAAAAACTTGAAAATATTGAAAAAGCGGTTACGCGCGTGAACAACCACAAATTTGCCAAGGACAGTTCGATACATGCAATTTTGCTTAAGAGTAAAGTTCAATAATGCGGGGGAAAATCATTAGAAACCGTTATTTTTGTTAATTTCAGTTAGAATTCTACTAAAACAACTAGATTATTCGCTCTCGATTTCTACGAGGCGATAGTTGATTCGGCCTTCGGCCTCATCAGCTATCACCTCGTAGAAATGTCGAGCTCATAATCTAATTGTTAAATAGCGCTATTATTGAGACATTAAAGTATCATGAAATGTCTATTTTTAAATCAAGCGTTGAGCCCCTGGTGGAGTCCTAATTTGGCCAAATTCAAAATGGTAGAAATCCACCAAAATTTTGTATTTTGTTTTTCTTTTTGGAAAACAATTTTCCTGTCAGAATATGCCGATGGGGTAAATGAAGGAGTGTTTTGAAATCCTGATCGATAAACCGATAGCGACTGAAAGAATAAGCAACGCAGAGCGAACAGAGCAAATATAAGCTGTAGAACATAGGAATAATTTATCTGTTGAAAAATTTGTCCGTTGTAAATTAAAACTTGCCAGAGATTCAGGTGTTGTTACGGCATTCATCTATAACCTTCACTTGTGTCAGTTTATAGCACAATTTGTACAATTCTTCCTCCATCTAAGCTGTTAAGCATGCATATTCAACTTCCTATTTATTTCTTATAATTCTAACTGTTTAAGATTTATATAAAAGGCGCCGTTAACTTCAGATTAAAGATTTGTCTCTTTGCAGGTTTAACTATCTTACGACTATCTCTTAACAAATGTTACTTGCAGGTAAGGAACCTCAAGGACCAATGATATATCACTCACCAGAAGCAATGAGATCCTCAAGAACCCATTTTACTGTTTATCAGCGGAGCGAACTGGAAAAAATATTCAGGCAATCAAAGTACATTTCAGCTCTGAAACGCACACCATTATCACAAATACTAGGAATTTCAGAGCACGCCATTCAGGTAAACTCATTAAGTTCAATTTATTAAGCCTTGTAGTTGTGTTGACTGTGACTACTTTGCTTCAATCGCGGATTTTCATTATGGCGATTTACGTAAGACCGCCCTCCATGAGAAATATAATACACTTCAAAGAAGAGTTCAAATGGATATGAGAAACGACTTTGTATAATGTCACTGAGGGTAAAAATATGCTATTGACATGTTAAAAATGACAAATGAGGTTTATACAGCCTGCCTAGGCCTCCCCCCCTAAGGCTAGCCTGCGTGGCAGGCCGTAGAAAGGGAGGGAGGAAAGTCAAAATCAGCGCGCGAGGGAGAAGGTACAATCCTCCCGCGTGCGATCTTGTCGCGCTTCATGCGCTCGTCTTTCCTCTTTTCCTTCCCTTCGGACGCCTGCCACGCAGGCTACCCTAAGGCCGGGACCGCTCAATGAATGGATTGAGCCAACCTGAGCAGCAAGCCAGCCAGGCAACGAGAAATGTAACGCGCATGCTTATGATTAAGTGGCTTGATTAACAGGCCAGCACGTGACGAGGATTCACAAGTAACAGTGAGGACACGTGAACCATGAACTGGC
>JAHPZR010044750.1:45000-72739 GCA_019787425.1 Platygyra sinensis | reverse complement strand
CCTCTCCTTAGGTTTAAAAGGTATGAATATGTTCTGACATCAAAAAGTAATAATAATATAAACATTTTCACATTGAGTACATGTAGGCATACAATATAGAACTATTGATCATAGTCCAGCTAAAAGGAACATATTTCTGTAGAATTTCTTTGTATCAAGAAAAATACAAATTAAAGATTTAGTTTCCAAATTCTACATGAAGCATTATGAATGTGAAAGTTTGAATAAATAAATCTCAAACTTGTTGTGCAAGAGCAGATAAATATTATGTACTCTGTGTTTAGACAGTACTCAAGCTTTCTCAAACTTCTCAATGCAAGGTTCTTTTCTGCTTAGAGGGGCTCACAATATGTATTAAATTTAAAACAATGGTCCCTGAAAATTGGTGATCAAGCAGGAAACAGTCCATATCTGGTTGATACTACCACCTACAGTGAAAGGTACAACATTATCAAAAAAGTGAAATTCTTTAACCCTTCGATTAGCTCTTTCCACATGGACGCGAACATTGTGAATTTTCTTACTATGCAGAAGTTCTTCTTTTGAAAACTGTCTTTTGCTAGCCAGGAAGGTAGGAATAGTGATATCACAGCCAAGGGGGTTCCAAAATATCTTTAATGTCAAACCCTTTGTCTGCCATCAGCTGGACACCTGGCTCCAGGAAGGGAAAAAGACCTGACCTTTTCACAAGTTCTTTGTCAGAAATTGAGCTTTCAAAAAGAGCACTTGCATGAATAATTTCCGCAGACAGGGCTATCACCACATTCCCCTTGTACGTGGTGTGACCTTTGCAGGACAAGTACATCTCACTATTGAGAACCATGTTAGAGGGTGCTTGAACTTTAATTTCAGTAGCATCAATGATACCCCTGCACCTGGGGTAATGTACTCTACAGCATGCTGGTGCAGGCTGTCTTATCTTCTCCCTTGTAGGCCAAATACAGAAACTCCCCAACATAAAATACCAAAAATTAATCCAAGATATAAATATGTGGCTTACCATAGGCAAAGAAATTTTAAAGTTGTCTGCTTACACCTGATTGAATGTACCTACCCTGAGTTTCTGCAGAACTAAATAAAATTGGTGAAATAAACTCAATGTACATTGCTTTACTGAACTTCTTAGTTTATCAATATCTTCGGTTCCCTCCCCCCTTAACCGTTGCCTCTGAGACCAGCTATACATACTACCGAAACAGGTAGACCGCAAATTCAAAGACAAGAGTGACAGTTGATTGTGGTGCCGAACGCTAACGATTTTGGTCAAATCGAAAAGCTAAACGTGCGTGGTCACATTCCTTTCTCCTTGCTGCATTCACCGGTACAGCTTGTTGTTTGCACTTCGGAGTTTTGGAGTCAACCATTTTCGTGAAAGCCCCAAATACTTCAACTGAAAGTTTTCTTCTACATTCCACAATGATGGAGTCTAAAATGCTTCCTCTAAAGCTTTCATGTATGGATTTCCCGCGTTTCCAAAACTCTGCACCTGCAGCAAACTGAGCATACTCGTCTTTGACTGTATACAAGCCAGGAGTGCCACAAAATGCTCTTGAAATATCATGCCTTTGCTTTTCCTGTAACTCTGATACCACTTACAAACTTTGGAATGTCATTCTTTCTCTATTCTCCCATTTCTTGAGCGGTGCATTTATGCTTTCAGGATCATTGTGGTTGAAATATTGATCATCAATGCCAACCTCATGGAGTGCTTGACACCTACAATGATGATGCACAATGTCTGCCTTGTGTTGCAGGAAACACTTTGATGCCATTGGTTCTTGTGCTTGTGCATCTCCTTTTCTTTTCCGTTGTTCAATCTCTTCTTTGTTCCACTTAACTGACAGTTTTGAAAGGTCATACTCTTGCTGAGTCTTGCAGTGGACCAATCCTTCATGTGCTTTATATCCAAACAGATCTTCAATTGCCACTACTTTCCTGAAGAATTTGTCAGACAAATTCAGTTCAGACTTTATCTTGTGTTCTAGATTGCGTACAATATGCGTCCTGCAGATAAAGCCCTGACCAAAGGGGAATTCCAGTTCAAGAGCTTGTCGAAGTGGAGACTCTGAATCTGTACTATAAGCTTTTAGTTGATGTTTGATTTCAGGACAATAGGCAGCTATTTTCTGGAACAGAGACTGGTAGGTTGCCCTGTGTTTTTTCACGCATATCATAGCTGGGCCCATGATCACTGGTTTTTTTCCACCACGTCTGGTTTGTTACTGCAGATGTCTGTATGTAGTAATGACTACATAAAAGTTTTCAGGGTTAAATGTCATATCAACACAGAATGGTGAATTTGGACCCTCCTCATTGCAGCAGAATTTCTTGATGTCCTTGATCTGCTCATCTGAGAACAATACGATGACAGGTGAATTTTTATCCACTGTAACAGATTGGATAAAGAGCATTTCTTCTTCCAGCTGCGTACCCAGCAGTGCAGATGTGGGGTATGTCTTGCAGGATTCCTTGTTTTTGGACTTTACATGTATATTTTCACTAACACGATCCCTATCTCTATTAATGTTGGTAAGGACCTTGGAAAGTGCCAGTTCAGTTGCCTACAAGCTTGGTGGAGACCCCGCCGCCGTCTTGCTGACACGTCAACCACCTTATTCCTTGAATCCCCGCCACCTGAAAGCGCAAAACCTGTTGTCTCTAAACCATACCACTCTCGCAGAGTTTGCAAGCGTTGCCACAAGCCAGTCAAACAAGGTCACCAGAATACCAAACCGATCCAGAAGACACAAGGCCCTGAAAACAAACCGCATTGAACATTGAACTTTGTTGAATCGAACACTGGACTCCTTTGAACACTAAAATGAATTATGTAATTAATCTAAGGGCCATCAATCCGCCATCGTTCACGGCTTTCTCCTGGCTCTCTCCTGGCTCGTGACACACCAACCAGCTGCTCATGACGATGAGAAAAGGGAACATGATCTGAACGCGATTTAATAAGTTCAACAGCATCATGACACTATAACATATATTTGTACTTATATAACCATATTTCTGTAACTTTGTATGCTTGAAGATGGCTTCTACAGTGTATACTATGTGTATGTTTTTACATTTATTACTGCTTTTTGGCAATACTTTTTGAGTGTTCTTACCTTGCAATCAAACATAGCCAGAAATTGTGGACGGCAAGCGGCAGTCACCGCAGGCGCAAAAAATAATAAATCAAAATGGTGGCTAGAGCGAACAAAAGAGTAAGTAAGGACTATTACAAGGATTTAAATGATGTGAGCACTGCGGATTTTCTAAACAATTGAACATCAGCAAAGAAAGGCCGTTTTTATGAAATAGAAAGAGTATTAAGTCAGTGGAGAATGAAACGAAAGGTAAATATTGTGAGTTTACTCTGTGGTTTCAGTGATATAAACAACTGAAACAACTGAAACAACATATTTGCATTGTATTTCTTTGTGGCTGTTGAATGTGGTAGCTGAAACTCTTTTTGCAATGGTTTTCTTGTTTAGATTGAGTATCTTATACGATGGAAAGGCTACAGCTCTCTTGCAGATTCGTGGGAGATTGAGGAGAACGTAAATGAAAATGCCTTAAGAGCATTTAGATGTTGCAAACCATCTCCATAGAGAATTCAAGAAGCCGCTGACGCACTGGCTTTAGGAATTCTTCAACATTTAAAAAGCAAGCACCAGACTGCCTATCCCATACCAAATGGCTAAATCTAGAAAATGTCTTGGTTAGATCTAGTGAAAAGTCTAGCGTAGATCTGGCGGCTTTTTTCAAAGAAAGATCTTGCGTAGATCTGTCCTGTGAGCTAAAATGCTAGACTTTTCTAGACTTTTTGACAGCTAGACATTTCTAGACAAAAGCTAGACTTGTTCTAGACAATTGTGTCATGAGGAATTTATATAGAAAGAAATGTCTTGAGAATGTCTAAATGTCTAGAAATGTCTAAAAAGAAATGCACTTTGGAGACTTTTTAATCAACGGGTGTTTATGATGTACCTCTAGCTCTGGATCATGTTACACGTGCTTCGCCTTGCACCTCAAAATGTTTGTTCAGGTATGCACTTCTTACCGCTCTGTCTTGCACTGTCAAAGTTGTTGATTGGTGTCAGTGGCACAATAAAATAATTAAACCTCTACTACTGGAAAACATTCTTTATTTTCCACAAGAGTACTGACTACCATTCATCATGAGTGCATTTGACGACGACACTTTGAATGCTTCACCATCGGTATGTATAATACATATTTGTAGAAACATAAATGACAGGAACTTGCATGCAAAAGTTGTCCGTTTCTTTCCTTACACATAAAGTAATAGTCAGATTAAGAACCATGTGTATGACAAAATCTAATTCTGATCTTGCTCCATCTTCTAATTCCAAAAAACAATTTTTTTCTAAGAGAAAAATAGAAAAAATCTCCTATTTATATTGAATGTAAACAATTTCACATTATTGCACAAAGCAGCGTTCGCAGGCTACAAAGCAGACGGCGAAAGTTCAATTCTTGCCGCTTGCTACTGGCATAAACGTGGATCTTACTCTCTATTATGTCATATCAGGTATTTGACATTCGACTTCGAAGTCGACTTTGAATAAAATACTGTGAATCATTCGTGAAACACCAGAGTAACCTTTTGAGAAAAATAATTACAACCAATCTGACACGCGTGTTGAGTTGGTGGCATAATTTGTAGTGATACTGTGATAGGCACTTTCTGGCATGCATTCTCTGGCGTGCATTCTCTGATGCGTAAACAACAAATATGATAGAAATTACAACGTTTTGCAATCGTTTATAGAAGCTTAATGAAAGAGATATACTTGGCTTTTAAATGACTCGTACTTCTACATTTTGAGGCCAATGTTTGGACTCGACAAGCAACATGCTGAGCTCTCCAGGTCCATCACACAACGGCTGTGAAAGGGACTAACTCAGTCTATAACTTACCGGCCACTGATAAACATTTACTGCAGGGAAAGAAGTTGCTTTTTAACTTGTGAAGCGCATGAGCGAAACGAGTTATCGTGAGTTGTGGGCAAATGTGTCGCTCAATGGGCTGTAAACTTTATGCAAATGAGATACGCTCGCAGCTTAGTTTTAAATTGCTGTCTATCTTTAATTAAAATAAGCTGTTTTAAAGGTCTAAATTAAAAGATATATTAAAGTTAAAGAAGACTCGGCTACCGAAATCGTAAAATCGATGAGCAGCACAAGTTCTCACTGGATGCTGAATTCGTATGGATTTTACTGAGGAAGTCGTTGAAGTACGGTTTTATGGTATGGTAAATGTGCATATTAGCGAGTGAAATGTATGAAGTGTGATTACCGCCAAAATTAATACTTGGTATTATGCTATTGAAACCTGCAGTTTTGTAATTGCGTTCCTACATCTTGCTTTTGGAAACTCTTTTGTTGTCGAGTTCTGGTATCTTGCTATTGGAACATGCTCTTTCCTGATGTCTTTTGGTTTTTTGCTACTGTTTTTTGCATTTTGCTATTTTGTTCTTGCATTCTGGCATTTTGCTATTGGAACATTACAACCTGCACTTTTGTCATTTCGTTTTGACATGTTGCTATTGAAAACTGCTTTTTTGTTATTGCTTTGTGACATTTTGCCATTGCAACATTACGACCTTCACTTTTGTTATTGTGTTTTTCTACTTTGATGGTGTTCATTTCATTTTGGTGTTTTGACAAGGTAACATGCAGTTCGGCATGGCACTCAGTGACGCGTTTTTTAACACAATTTATTTCCCGCAAAAATGTAAATATTTTAATTTATAAAATTAAGTGTAAACGTTCTCTGGTAAAAAGTTTAAAAACTATGAGCTTTCGACAGACTGAACTGCTGTCTTCAACGGATAAAAACGTGTGAAGAATAAAAGCGAAATAAATTAAAATAAAACGGAGACTGATTTCGCATAAAATTAAAAGATAAAAGTATGTGCAAAAAAGAATGTTAACAATGCTAAGAAAATTAGTGTTTCTTTAAGAGAATGTGGTATTGTCTTGGGAGCGGGCACGAATTATTGTCCGCCCCAACAGTTTTTGCCGTGTGCCATGACTCCAATGTCTTTCTACTCCGATTGTTCGCTTTGTCGATGATCTTAGAATTGTTGAAGTCAATAACGTGATTGAAAGTCCACGCGTGTTTTGCGACGTTTGACCCTTTAGTACAATGCTTAATGTTCCTGATGTGTTCTTTTCTCCTAGTAGTAAAGGATCTTTTGGTTTCGCCAATATAGCTCCAGGGGCAAGATGCACATGGAATTTTATAAATGACATTGCATTGGTCATCTTCGGCAGGTCGAAACTTAGGGATAGGGAAATGCTGTTGTAAAGTTTTTACCGGTCTGCTGGTGACTTGGATGTCATGTTCCTTGAGGATTCTTGAGAGAGGTTCCGTGATGCCTTTGATGTAAGGAAGGACTGCAAAATTACGTCAGTTTGTTGGCTCAGCCCATTTAAAGAACATACCGACCAACTCTTCTGGTGTAGGTGTAGGTGGTGGAGACCTCGCTTTCTTTCTTATAACATCAACAGCAATTTTTTTGGGATAGCCGTTGGAGTGTAAAGCGGCGCAAACACGAGCAGTTTCGCGGGTGTTTCCAACTTGTGTGTTGGGGAGATTCAAAGCTCTGTGCAGGAGTGTCTCAGTGGTGCTGATTTTATGTTTTCTGTCATGGTGTGAATGGAAGTCAAGACATCTATCTGTATGTGTGGGTTTGCGGTAGATGCCAACCACGAGTTTTCCGTTATCGCGCGAGATGAGGGTGTCAAGAAAGGATAGTTGGCCGTTAGACTCCTGTTCGATGGTGAAAGAAATATGTTGATCGATAGAGTTCAATGAACCGTGGAAGGAAACAACAGCATTATTAAGAGTGATGCTGTTGCCTCCTTCCACGATTCATTGAACTCTATCGATCAACATATTTCTTTCACCATCGAACACGAGTCTAACGGCCAACTATGGTCGCGACACGTTGTCAACTAGCTCACCAAGTGTACAATCGCCATCTGCCAGTAAACGAAGGAAACGGAACACATTTTTTAGAAACTTGGGCTCACGAATTTTTCTGCTTGGCAGATAAATATCAAATGGTAGCACTCAGCAAATCTTTAAAGGTCCAACTTCAGGAGGCTGGCTTGGGCCGGAAAACAGCTAGTATGCCTTAATAGTAGAGCAGACGCAAAGGAGGTGAAGACGACTCAAGAAGAAAGCTATCCGAAGTTTAACGAGGGTGGAGGATTTGAGATATTTAGACGTGGCTCAAGCCCTAGAATGTTATCTTCGTTTCCTTGCCTGTTTTGGTGTGTAAATACACTCAAAGCTGTTGTTGTTGTGTGAAGAAACCTTGTGTGATTCGCCCGTAATCTTTGGCTGCTGTGCGGTTCATTCCGGCGTGATCCCGCAGGCTGAATCTCAGAATTTTCGCCGCAGGCTACGGCTTTGAGTCGACACAGCACTGCCACCTGAGTATTCCCTGAGAAACTGAGTTGCTTCTTCGAGCAAAGAAACGACCCTTTAAACGGTCAAAAGGCGTTTGTAAGTCTTCTTGGTCCGCCATGTTGATTATATCGCCTTTTCGACGACGAGTACTTTTCAACCATGCAATCACATAGCGAGATTTCTACATAAATTAAAATATTTACATTTTTGCGGGAAATAAATTATTGTGTCCAAAAACGCGTCACTGAGTGCCATGCCGAACTGCATGTTACCTTGTCAAAACACCAAAATGAAATGAACACCATCAAAGTAGAAAAACACAGTAACAAAAGTGAAGGTCGTAATGTTGCAATGGCAAAATGTCACAAAGCAATAACAAAAAAGCAGTTTTCAATAGCAACATGTCAAAACGAAATGACAAAAGTGCAGGTTGTAATATTCCAATAGCAAAATGCTAGAATGCAAGAACAAAATAGCAAAATGCAATAACACTTTAACAAAACAGCAGGATTCAGTAGCAGAAAACCAAAAGACATCAGGAAAGAGCATGTTCCAATAGCAAGATACCAGAACTCGACAACAAAAGAGCAGGTTCCAAAAGCAAGATGTCGGAATGCAATTACAAAACTGCAGGTTTCAATAGCATAATACCAAGTATTAATTTTGGCGGTAATCACACTTCATATAAATGATATAAACACAGAGCTATTTTATTTTGTATCGCTAAAAATAAAGGAAAAAAAAAAATTAAAAATATCGGCCCACACCCGGAGTCGCTCACAGTACACTCGAACGGCAGAGATGCTCAGTACCACTGAGCTAGGTCAACATTTTATGCACGCCTTCGAGAAAATAAACATTCCAATTAGTATCAACCATATTAAAGACCCCAGACAACTCAGCGGGCTCGAGTCTGTAAGAGGATTTTCTGGGGCTAATTTGTCCTTTACCAAACGACTGTCAGTGAGTATATTTGGTGTTTGTGGATTTTTCGGACACTTGGGAGTGCCTTTTTTAAAGCCTAGAGGTCACATGTGTTAATTTGTCGGCAAATAGAGTCGCAACGTTTGTTTTGAGGGAAGGTCTTTATGGCTTGTTTTGCACCGGGACTGTTCGCAAGCTACACACAACACAGTTAAGCCTAAACAAGATGTTTAGTTCAAGAAGCTTGATTTCAAAGAAATCGGAGTGAATCAACGTAGTAGTTAAAGAATACATTAATTGTCGCGATCACTGACTGGATCTGGAGAGAGTTTAACATTCACCATTACGGGCCGTTTGTGTTGGACGTTTTTCGACATGGTGAAAGAAAAGTTGTTGACACAGTTTGTCTTGTTATTTTTCCTTTGATGTCCTTGAAGAAAGACCAGGTGTCCAGCCTTAACGGGAAAGGAGTCAAAGCTGTAGTTTTGGGGCCAAAAAGTTCTGACACGGAAATTAAGGATGCTTTTAAAGGTAAATACAAAGTCCGTGTGTTTGCTAAGTCGGTGTTCTGTCAAGTGGGTTTTGAATACAGACCACAAATTTAAATCAGTTTCCTGGACTTAACAAAACAAAAAGGTAATGTGCAGTATTACATCCAAGTTTAATTCAATTGTTTGAACCACGAGTAAAGCCACGGCCGATAAATTGACTGCAAAAGCCGTCGGCAAAAACTCAAGCTCAGTCCGCTTGAACACTTTATCCTTTCTAAATAGTTTTTTCTGCCTCATCTTGAATGAAAATATATTGTTATTGAACTTTCTGTCGCATTTCTTTCATTTGGTTACTTTTCTTTGGCAAATTTAGGTATTTAAAGTTAACAGTATTTTTGCATCGTGGATTTCTGTTTATTTAATTTACAGCTACCTCCGCGGCCGTGTTTGTTTACTTTATTCGCATCATTCAAGTACAAGTTTTTAGTTTTTTTCAGCTGCTACAAAACACCTGAGAAAAGAACTAAGTGGGCACTGATTTAGCACATTTGAAATACGATTTATCGCAAAAAAATTGGCTATTTTTGTCTTTTTTATTTACAACTTTCATCTTTCTTTCACTACGCTGTATTATTTGTCGCAGACAAAGAAATTTTCGGATTTATTTGCCTCTAAATATTGTTGTTTAAATATGTCTTTTCGCTTTTATTTTCCAGTATTTTCTCTAATGTTAACTATCCGCGCTATAGTAAATGAATTGAATTTTCAGTGTCGTTTTGTCCTCCAAAGTCAGTATAATTATTAATGCCTTGAAATCTGATCTTCAACATGGTTGTGATTACTGGGTATATGGCAGGCGGTGTGCGGCCTATGATCGCAATGCATTATTTTCACACATTTTCAAGATGGCGGACTTTCCTCGCTGTATGGCTGTTTTTAGCGGGTAAGTTCTAGTTATTTTTTGTCGCTCACTCGAAGCTCTTCGACCTAGAAATATTTTAGATAGACTTGCAAACAATCACTCTATTAGACTGAGATGTCTTTTTTTCAAAACATTGTCATTTAGTGTAGTATTTTTTGAAAACAGCGACAGTATCTCATTTGGTGTTCTCGAAAAGCTGTGAAGTGTCTGCCGCTGAACTTGATGTTTGGGTTATTCCTTTCCTAAACGTCTTTAAAGAGTATACCAAAATATTCTATATGAATGGCCAAATTCCATAGGCCCATCGCACCCCATTGCACCCCTCTTTGTTTTTCTGGAAATTACGTTTAAAGTTCACGTTTTTTTGCTTAATTACAGCTGTAGGTTGTGGTCTTGTGTCATGTCTTCCCTTTTGTTTGCTTGTGCTAAAAGTTGTGATGTCGTCTCCGCGCAACCAAATGCAGTTTGTGGTTGGTATTGAAACATATTTCATTCAATTTCAGGTAATCATAATAAGTAAAAGACGACGTTTTGGTCCTAGCGGGAATACTCCCGGCAAATCTCGCCCTAAAAGAAGCATAAGTGAGCATGAAACCAGCAAACCAGCGAAGAAAACTTTGTTTGCTTCATCGACCGTCGATGTAGCTTGTGCACAACGCAATGAAGAGTGGACACGCGAAGAACTCTGTGCACTGGTGGAGTATGTAGCCCTTTACTGGTATGGCGCTCACACCAATGGATGGCCAAGCACAAAAAATCAGTTGGGATGATTGTGCTACAGCAATCGAACAGAGTACGGGTCATCCAAAACGAACAGGTAAGCCCAACAACATGTTATAATTTTAATTTAGAAGTTTCAGACATCTTTTATTTAATATTTCTTTCGCCAGTTTGCAATTTATTTATTTATTTTGCTCTTAATATCTTATTGATTTGGTGGACATTGTTTTGTCAAAGTTGAATTCTTGGTCTTAAACTTTTCATGTATTTAAAATATTTTTTGAAGTTCGTTTTTGTTCCTAGAGGCAAATAGCATTGGTGAACAACAAAACAAAAATAATATTAATGCTAATACAAGAGTGTGTGTATTTTATTTGCAAGATCCGCACATGATCGTGTTTATTTGAGGCAGAAATCCACCGAGGGAAATAGCCCAAAGATCTCTGGCTTATGTTCGGTGTAAAACAAACAATAACATCCTATTGTTTTACCTTTTTGTCCAAGATGCAAATGACTCCTTTGTTCCTTGTTTTGCTTTTGTCCTATGCATTATGACGTCAGCTGTTCGGTTTTACATGGATCATAAACTGATCTCTGGCCTAATGTTGAAATATATTTTAGTTGTTTAAGGAGCACAGTGACAGTATTTTGAATTATTTTAAACATCGACAAAACTGCCTTTAAATTGAAGGAAACCTGAAAGTCACACTATACAAAGATAGAAAAACACCAAAGAGATACACTAACAATAAACCACAAAGGAAATATATTAGTTAGTCAGCCAAATAGACTTATGCTTCCTTGTCTCCTGTTGTGTTTATAGGATCATCTTGTCGAACACGAGTGTTGAAACACTTAAAGAAGAAGTTCACCTTATTTGAAGCTGAGGAGCATTTTGGTGTGAACTATTTTCAAAGCCATACAACTCTCAAAGCTCCTCCAAGTATTCCTGCAAGTACTCCATTACATCAAAACACAAGTAACTTACAAGAGGACTGGGCTTCTCTTTCACCCCTATTCAGAAATTCTCCATCTGCAAAGGCTCTAAGGAGTGAGTCACCTTTAGGTGAAGCAGTCCCTCGTTTGATTACTTTGTTTAAGGAACAGATGTCAAGCAGGATGAGGCAACAGTTGATAGATTTTTTGTTCAAAATAATATTAGAACAAGAACATGGCCTTGAATTCCTCCATTTTTTTAATGGTGACTGTTTAAATCAAATTACAAGGTCTATTCTGACATTGTACAAAGCTGGAAAGGAGAACATTATTTATCAATTTGCAAATATCATTGCTGAAAAAAAAATGGACATGGAACGTATGCCTTTTGGTTTAATTGATTATAATATCCGCTTTTTTAATGCCAAGAACACTGTCAAACTGAAGATGGAAGATCATTATGCCATGTGGCAGGAAACAATGTTCGCCCATTTTGGCCATAAGTGGGTATCACTGAATCGAGGTCCTATGTGGCAGTATGACGAGGAAGTCCAAGATGTAACAAAATCCAATGCTGGGTGTGATATTTTGGCAGAGGCCCTTAGATCCTCTGGTGTTCATATGGATGATGTTTCTAAGTCGGTGCCAGAATTTGAAAGTGGAAGTTCTTCTGTGGTTGGCAATGAGGCAGAAGCGTTTACCCAGAATGCAGAAGATGATGATCTTGTGCCTGTTTCCAGGCTTATTGCTGACACGTGTTTCGTTGTCGAAGAAAATATGTCCTTGCCGTGTGAACATAGAGAAGTGTCTTCATGTGAGTGTGAAGATGTTGCTGATGAAGAACCTGAGCATGTGCTTGTTAGTCCAGTTTTTAACGAAGCCAGTGCAGCAGTACAGTCACATGGATCAGAACCAGTTGCAGTTTCAACCTTGTGGTCTTCACTCTCTGGAGCTGACATTGCAGAAATTAATGAAAGCAGTGACAGTCCATTCCTGGTGGAACAATTTCATGGTGTAACACCACAAAAGCATACAGTCAAAAACCAAAGTGTCCTCTATAAACCGGAAAAGGTAAATATTGTGATTACTGCAAAGATGTCAATAGACTGTGGTTGTACAGTAAGATACATGTACCATCATTCTAGCTACTCTTGGCAGCACCAGAATAACTTTTTCAGCTGCTCCTGGCAAATGCCTACCTATATTTTCTCGAGTTTACATTACTATTCTTGCGTATTTGATTTTGATATACTGTTGAGTACATCCTGAATGTCATTGTGTTGTTGGACCTCTGTTCTGCTTCAATACTGTATATGACTGTATGAAGGAAATTATTACATAATGGCAGTTTTGTGGATTACACAATACTACATTGACTAGCTACAACTGTAGCTGGGAGAGTAACATGAATCCATACACAACTGAGATTGTGCACAACAACGCCAATTCCAATTCGCAGTTTTCTGTAAACTCACACATACATGTATAATAATCACCTATGCTAGGCTAAACTGAACCTAAAGTTGCTTTTGTCTGGTTCAGGCCTATGTCAATATTGCCGGGCTTGGTGTGCGCCAAATACAGAGAAGAATCAAGGAGTACAACTACACAAGGAATTCTGCAATACAGGTCAGTGGATTATTCTTATTAGTTTTAGAAGTGTACCTGTTCCTGTACTTATAAAATCCAGTTGTGTCCTATCCACTACTACAACCCTGAATAACACATGTCACCATAATGGATAATGCACCCAAAGTGGTACACATGACAAGAAGTTACTTAAAATGTACCCTTAATTTGAAACTAACATTAGTGCTAGAGAACAAGGTAATGGAAGCTGCTGCTATGTGCAGATAACAATAGTATTACTTGAACTTACACAAGATTTTTTGGGGTTGGAAATTTGTTCATGTGCATTGGACGACACACTGTGTATTTTGGCATAGATATAATGCATCCTCATACATGCAATTTTTGTCCTGTTTTATAAATAGATGCAAGTTTTGAAGAAGGCACACAACAGCAATCATGGAACTAGGTGGTGGATCAAAGCTGATGCTTGTGATTTACGAAAAGGTCTGAGAGAGTCGGTAAAGGGAAAATGGGCGGGCGATGAAGACCGAGGAGATGGTGTTATGGAGAGGCTGAAAGCTGAATATGACCTTAGGAAAGAATTTTCAAGATCCCTAGGTGTTGGCGCTAGGGCAGGTAACATTGTGGAAGACCTAAACCTTCTCTTGTTTGGCATTACCCAAGACATTGATTTCCTGAAAAATGGTGAGAAGAAAGCTAACGAGTTGTATGAGAAGCACAGACGGGGCTCTAACACTTCAGAAAGTATGCTGATGGCACTGGCGTGGGACCTTGTTGGGTATGAACAACTTCTCAGAGATGCAGATCAGTTGACTACTAAGTGCAACACAATTATCCATGATGCCACCTCCCAGGTTTCTAACAATGGAATTTGCAAGGGAGATCTCACCCAGTTGCATGTTGACATGAAAAATTACTTGAAGCAGTTATTCAGCAAGAAGAGAGTGGCAGCAACCCACCTTATGGTCTTCATGATTGCGGACGAATCAAGGAATTTAAAGCCATATGCCCTGCCAGTGAGGGTATTGCCATATGCATCCATGACAGATGCCAGATTGAGAGAGTTAGAAGAGGAGCTGCGAACTGCTATGGTTAACCTTGGAATGGTTGTCGTAGGTCAGCATACTATCTATCATTGGTATCACCCAACTAGTGCACTAATGCAATTCCTCCATTTTAATTGGCTGTCCTGTGATAGCAAAATTCAACAGTTTTTCTTTTGTTTTGTTCCCCAAAAAAATACTTTTCAACTTGCATTTGCTCTGACTGTTGCCTTTTCTGTTTGACTGGTTGGATGATACTAAAACAATTGCACCCTTTGTCCTCAAGAGCCATGGGTCAATAGCCCATTCGGCTCTTGCTTATTATTTTACTTGTTGTTAAATAACAGTTATTGCTAATGGACTCTATACACAAGCATGTGCCAGGCCTGGCCTGTACATGTATGAAATTATGGCGAAGAAGTAGTTTATATTATTACTGACAGCTAACAGTACTGCTTTTTCTCTTTTCTCTTTCTTTCTTATTTTTTTCTGCTAGAGCTAATAAATAAAACTTGGGGCTTGATTTACAAAGCTATTTAAAAGATGAATCGTAGTAATTTTCTCTTAATAAAATGCCTGTGATTTCCAAGAATTTGGAATATTATACAAACACATATCTTGCATTTTGTCTTGAATCCACCCCTCTTTATTGGTTATTTATCTTGCATGCCCCTTTTTTTAGTGCATAGTTTACCTTGTTATTTTTCACAACCATCAGTAAATGTTACAGTAAGAAAAAATATTCTCTGTTGTTTACAAGCAAAAATATATTTTAACAGGTTTTGTGACTGATGGTGAGTTCAGTTCTCTGCAGACAAGGGGTAGTAAACGAGCCATTTCAGTTGTGCAGTTAGTGAGTGATGCCAGGTCAATGTCACGTTCCACTCGTGTAACTCAGATTGAACGCCACTTCAAGCTTGATGCCCAAGGTAATTACTGTTTACAGTAATGGTTAATCGAGTGTAGCGTGTATGGATATGGAAAGGAAATTAAATATTGTGCACAATGAAGGTTTTTATTTTTATTACCATCAGTGTATCAGTCACCCAGTGGCTATATCATACTCTTTTTGTACTTTGACACCCCTTCTTTTTGTGTATTATTTAATGTTGAAATATCCTGCTTTTCAGTCTGATAGGTTGTGTCTATTGGTATTTATGACCCTCTTCATATGCAAAGACTTCTTTCCAATGTGTAATTATTGAAATCATCTATTTTTCCAGGCAACCCGGTAAACCCACACCCAGCAATTCCTGCTGAAGATGTTGTTTGGCTTAATGAGTTTGTGCGTGAAAGACCAGGAGTGCCCTTCACAAGTGCCCTTTGTGCTCTAAGGAAGAAACTCTTTCCTGTGGATTATGAACCCTGCGAATGGATTGAGGGTACAGCTGTACATTGAGTGTTTATGCAACAATAACCAAGCCAATAATGTTGAATTATGCAACACTCTCTTTAACCTCATGCACCAGATGATTGTTCTCTTTTTTAGACCTGGTTGTAATTCAATAACATACTGTCAATTTCAAAAATTGCTCCTTTGATACCCAGATTTTTATATCATATCTTTGTAATATTAGTGTCATGTTACTCTGATTGCTGTCAGGAAAGCCTGATGATAAAACCGGGTATTTGAAGTCCATCATGGCAATATACCTGTTCAGAAAGTTGGTGGCTGATCTAAAGAAAGATGGTGTGGACTTCAGTGCAAACTTGATAGTACCAGAGATTGATGTTGCCACTAACGAGAAGCTTCACCAAAGGGAGGACCACAACCACCTCCTTAAGCGAATCGTGGGCTGTATCAGAGAAGGGAAGGTTCCTGGCTTTAATGTCATCTTTTTAAGAGATGCACTGCATGATCCAGGTAGAGATAACTATGACAACAGTTTCAGTAATTTTGGAAATAAATGCTTCAAATGGCAGGTCAACATGGCCACATTTTATCAGTTCATAATAGGTTACCATAGCCACAGTGTACCCAGTTAAAAAGAACCTTAATTTTAGCTTCAAGTGCCTATATCTCAAAAACAAGGTTATTACCCCTCCCCCCCCCCCCATTTTGTAAATTTGAAATGTGTTTAGCATGTTCAAAAACAACTTTTGTGAAAAACAGCTATAAAATAATGTACGTGGTAGTTATAGATTAAAGTCATTTGAACTTTATTGCTTTGTACTTACAACACCTTATTATTTGTAGATACTGGTCTTATTATGAAGCCCTCACTGGCAAGAACAAACAATCAGTTCCTGATTGTGAGAGAGTCATTTCACCTGGGGTGATTTCCTTTATGGAAAGAAACAATCACCCAGAAGAAGCTACAGTTCTGAAAACCATTCACAACTGGCACAAGGCTGTGGATGGAAGAGGTCTCAATGAAGCTACAAGATCTGACTATTGTAAAGCCATGTTAAATTGGATTCTGGAAGCTTGGATTCCTTATCTTAAGACTGAGCAGCCTGATTACTCTTTCATAGATGTTAGCAGGTGAGTGTGTGCTACATGTACATTGTGCAACACATAGCAGAAACCTCCACTGCATTTGAAACTCCAATTCACTGTACATTGAGCACAGTGAAACTGGAATTTTTGGAAATTCTGTGATGATAACAATGTAAATTTAATACAAACGCAGCAGTGGGTATGGGTCTATGCAAGCCATTATGCAGTGTACATTAAGGGAATGAGATAAGACCCTGTTATGAGAGCAGTTGCCTCTCACCTTTGTTGTCAGGTTCAAATCCTGGATGCAGTGTCATGGAGTGAGTATATTGAGACCTGTTTCTGCTATGAAGGTTTTCATGTGGGTCATCTGGTCTCCATCCCTCCGCAAAAACCAACATGATCCTAATTATGGATTCCACTACAGTTCACCTTGTTCATTCACTTAACCCTTTAAGCCCTAAGGGGTCTCCCATCGACAAGTAAAATCGTATGGCGTTAGACAGAGTAAAATCTATTAGCCACTCTTAGGGAGTAAAGGGTTAAGGGAGATAGTTTTTTAACCCTTTAAGCCCTAAGGTGTCTCCCTTTGACGAGTAAAATCGTCTGGTGTTAGACAGAGTAAAATCTCTAAGTCACTCTTAAGGAGTAAAGGGTTAAATTGTTATAATATTATCATTTGCACATCTCAACAGGCCAATCAAAGGGATATGTGGCTTAACACGTGAATGTGTGGTCGGGTTGATTGCCAATCTTGTCACCAGAGAACTCAGGAGATCTGAAAACGAAGACAAAGGATTGCCACCAGAACACCCAAGAGCTTCATCAACTGATGATGTAGAGGGTATCATCTCTCTTTTCCATGAGGTCATTGGGAGCAACTTTGACTTACAAGAATTCTTTGACGAGTTTCCAAAGGTGATGAGTGAATTTGAAAAGAGGATCGATCCTGACCTACCATTCTACTATTGGACTGGTCATCAGACCCGCTACAGAGCATATTCATTACCCTCCTTTAATGAACCTTCCGCTGGTGGTGTTGAAAGACTGGACAAAGTAAGGTTTTCCAGAAGGGGAGACCCTGGGGTATTTGTTGCTAATAGGGCATCCCTCCCTCAAAGGAATCAACTGACAGTAAGAGCAACCTTTCACAGAGCACCAGTTGAATTACCCCCCGTAGCTGCTACATAGAGACTGAGAAACTATATTGTAGGTCTTATTTTAGCTAACCTTAGTAGTGAGGTGCAAGTAGAACCAGAAAATTAATTTCCCTTTGTAACCTCTTGACCAATGCAACACAAATCCTGGGTTGGTATGTACTGCATTTTCCAAGAAATATTGCTTGTCATGGTTGTGTGGTGCCTCAATCACATTAGACAAGGCACAGTATATGTTTTGAGTATGGTATAAGTAATTTCAAGGGCATCTTCATGAATTTTAGTAATAATAATTGAATGGATTGGTGCATGACCTAAGTGACTTTTTCTGGTGAATTTTTTTTCATTCAAAACTGCCAGAATTTTTACATGTGATTTCCAATTTATTATTAAAAGATCCACCCTGTATTTTTTTTTGCCTGATTTCTTTAAAAAAAGAACATAAATAATAAAAACAAATTCCTGTTGTTTCACCTTGTTGCATTCATTGTGCATGCTTCAATATTTTGTCCTGGGTTTTCTCAGAAACAAAGTGCAAACCAGCCTAAAGAAATGCAGGGGAATGTCTTACTACTAAACTCAAAAGCACATAGAAAAATTCAGGCACTTTAATTTTAAAGGAAAAAAAACATCCCCCGCAAAAAGACAATTTGGTTGGTCTGGGACCAAGCCATTCAATTATTGATATTTTAACAGGTAAAATGACCAAAATCAAGACAATAGCATGTCCAATGAGACCCATCTCAAGATAATAGAAGAGAAGAAGCCTGTTCTGACATTTTGATAATGTTCTTTATTTAATTGATATTAAAAAGTGTGTTCCAGTATTGCAGTGGAACTAGTGTTGTTGACATCAAAAACTCACCTAAGAATTATTATTATTCAAGAAATAGTGTTACATCCTCCACCAAAAAACATTGCTTTTGTTTCAGTTGCCTTAATACATTTACTCTTGTATTGTATCTTTCATATGGTTATTACATAGATATATTAATTACGTAGATCATAATACTACTATGAAAAGGAAATGTAACTTGGATTTCTGTGTAGCAAGTATGACAGAAGGCTACAATTGAAATGAATGTATATATCTAGACTATGATTGATTTGCTTAGCCTCGTTTAATCATCTGGTATGTACAATCCTATAATTATCCAACCCTTTTACTGGCTTTGACAACTGACTGTTCCCATGCACCTCTTCTCGTTATTTCAATTGTTGCATAAAATCCCACTTTTTGGTAAGTGGTCCTAAACTTTATGTGCTTTAAAGAAACATTTGTAATTTTGTTATGGTTTAACAGTGGATGCAAAAACTGAGTTAATTCTGTTGGTATATATCCAACTTTGTTCCACTCATTGCCAAATCCAAGCATGACAGCAATTGCATTTTTATCATATTTGTTATTACTTTCGGGAACAAGTTTTGCATTCACATCTACTTTTCTTTCATACAGTAGTTTATGGGCCTCTTCCAGGCATTTCTGACGTTCCACAAAGTAGGCAGAACCCAAAACCTTAAAAGGAACAGTGTGAAGGACATCCTCACTGTTCTCATTGTCAATTTCTGAGGATGAATCCAATTCATCTCCCGAGTCATCACTACTATTAATGTCAATTTCAGATGTGTCTGATGTCCTTGCCCATGTCCAAAACACTTGATGTTTCTTGCCACCAACAACAATGTCGCAATATGAGCTACAGGAAATATTCACTGGACATTTGACATGTAATGAGTTCCGTGATATAAGAACCTGTTCAAAATTGCCATCAATCTCTGCATCAACATAAAGAAATTCCACAGACATCACTGGGAAGCAAGGGGGTGTCCAAGCAAAGTAGTCCTTTGAAATTCTGGTAAATCGAGCTTTGATAGGCGGTAGTTGGTTGATTTGTGTGCCTGCAAGAAGAATTTTATTGACAGTTGCTATTTAACTCAATATTTATAGATATGCTTACATGATATCACATAGGTTTCAATTGTGTTTAAAAGGTGATGCGACTTGGCAATAAGCATTTCATGTATAAATAAGTATTTACAAATTACCAAATAGTGCCACCCAAGCATGCATTTATGAATGAATGAGTTATGTGTATAAAAACATTCCTCTCCCCCTCCCCCAGTTGTTAAAACACTAGTGTAATATTTCAAAAAGTTAAGAAGTAAAGTAGTACATATCAGTGATAAGTACTTACCACTATTTTCAATTCCTGGCATCTGTGTTGAACCACAATTGAGGATTTAAAAAATAACAGAACAATATACTGTAATTAGATAGTTATGCACAGAGGAGATCACTTTCTTTAACAAGGGAAAAACAGAAGAAGGAATTAAGTGAGCTGAAATGACTCGAGAAACAACTGACATTCTGTATAGAGGGTACAAATTCATAAGATCGTCACAAAAATGTTTATACCTTGACCAAGCTGGGACTTTGGAATGAATTTTTTTTTATCCTGGAATCCCTGTCAATATTTCCAGCCGCAAAAGCAATGGCAAAATGATCATCCATTGGAATGTTTAAAGTTAAGGAATATATATCACAACATTCATTGTCACAACATTTTTAACCTCTCATTTCTCATTAGAAACCCATCATTCAATTAACTGTTTGTACACCATTGAAAGGATAATGTCCACACAGAGGACTCCCTTGATTGTCTTCACTGTCTTCCCATTCTTGAAGAGGTTTTACTTTCTTTGTTCCAGGATGGAAGACCAGTTGGTGTTTAAAGACATTCCTTGCCTTAAGAAATGCTTCCCTGTAATTTTGTGGGGCATTTTTTGTTTTGGAGCTCACTGATAAAAGTATCTTTTTTGACAAGTTGTTTGGCTTTATAAATACCGATGCCCTTAATATTTTTTAGGTAGTCACATCCAGCAACCACACACATTGAAAGGAACTGGTCTTTTGTAAGCTGTAGATGATGAAGTGCTTTCTCCATTTGAATCACATCAGCTTTTCCGTTCATTTGCAGTTTATATAGAACCTATGTAAAAATATGGAATAAAATTCGAACTGAAACCATAGATACATTTGAGTGGCTTAGATGATTAAGTGAGTAGAAAAATATCACCTTATACCGGTATTGAATTATTTTAACGTTGCAAGATATAAGTTAATTCTTAACGAGTCTTAATAATCTGCATCAAAACTCGGAATTTACCTCTCTACAACCATAGGCGAGAAGGTCTGAATCTTCACTGATTGCTATGTCTGCATACCCCTCAGACAGCAGGAGAGCAATTTGGGCATCAGCCTCGTATGGAGCGACGATGTACGGAATTCCTCTCTCAACACAGACCTTCCACAAATAAATATATGGGCATATGAGCGACCGACCAAAAGCTAAACTATGAAGATTTAGAGAAGAACACACGAAAAGATTCCAAACGAATGATTTTCACGTCCTCTCTCTCACCTTTACAAAAGGAACAACATGGTCGTATGTTACTTCTATTGCCTGCCCTTTCAGTTTCCAGGCTTGCTCCTGTTTCCCTTCTCTTTCACACTCTTTGCTTTTTTGCAGTAACTCTTCTCGTTTTCTAAAGGTAAATGCATTGGATAAGTTTCTAGTGTCGAACATGTGATAAAACAAACAACATGCTTAACAATCAAGGACATCGCGACACTTAAATGCATCAAAAATATCTCAGCACTTTTCGTCCAGCAAACAGATTTCATTGCCTTTCACCAAAGGTAAAACAATTACATAAATCAATCGATAAACAAATAAATAGCGGACCATAGTAAAACTTACCTTTTACGCTGAGCGCGTTCATCATCCTTCGCTGGAAGGGGAAACCCATCAAAGACAACAATCGGTTTCACACCATGGCGAAGGAGCAGATCCAAATAGCCATTACAGATGCCAACATAACTGTAGAGCAAAGGCGAAATAAAACAGAAATCGCGGCTCGATATCAAGAAATTAGGAGATGTAAAATGCAAGCTTCAAAAGTTATTCTGTACGTGCAAGCTAATTCAATTTTTCTTGTTGGAACTCACCTTTCGTATCTCCCGGTTCGTTGTACGCTTATTGTCAGGCCCTTGTGCAGCCAACAAGAAGCGTCTACCACTGCTGTTTTCCCTTTGAAAGCACTAATGAAAGTTTCCTTTGTGATTCCTTTTAGAAATGGAAGCAGACAATTGATTCCCATTAAAACCAAACCAGCAACAATGCCAATCGGAGAAATCACTACAATGATCAGTCAACCGGAGATCTTCACGCTTTGGCTGTCAGATGTAAATGAACCGAAATTGGCATTTCCCCATAGTGCACTGCAATCGTAGGCCGCACACCGCCTGGGTATATGGTTTATTACTCTCCTTACGCTGGCTCTGAAATATATCAAAAAAATTCCAGGGAATAATGGGTAGGCTGTGAATCATTACATCAAACCCAGTTTTTAAATTTGAATCCGAGCAAGTGGAACAAGTCGATTTCATTTTATCGAAGTAAAAGTCTACTTTTGGCAAGTCTTAAGTGGAGGCCTTCATGCAGCATGTAAACATTAACTTTAAATGGCACCCTGGAACTGAGCTCTTTCCTATGGATACTATAGGCAACTTGTTCATTCTATATTCTTCGTTATTGACATACTACATTGGTTACTTGAGTTGGAAGTCTTTTCCTCTCCGTTTGCTTAATTTTCTCTAACTTCCCTTGACAAAGGAAAATAACCTTCGTTTCCTCGTCGCCTTGTTGCAACTCGGAATGAAAATATCGCCTAGACTTTGCATTTCACTGAATGTTTGCATCGGAAACTTCCATCAAAAATGTCTTGAACATGGCCTTGTACAATCCTTATAGGCACAAGATGACAAGTCCAGTTTGCAACAAAACTTAAAACTAGTTTCTGTTTATCTCATTTGATAAAGAGAGAATGATTAATGTTTTCATTAAGACAGTATTGCCTTGATTTTTCAATATTTCCAATGTTCACTTTTTAACCACATTTGCTGCAACTATTTCTTGGTGAACAAGAAACAAAAATGAAAAATGTTTAAAACATGACATTGTCCACCCTCGTCAAATGTATAAGCATGATCGTCTCAATTGTAATGCCTCCTTATCCAACTATTACTTTTTTTTCTTTGGTCGGTTATGAGTGAACACTGAACCACTGCTCGTACTCTAAACATGAAAATCAGTCACAATATTCCCTAAACCAAATAATATTAAACATAATCCAAAAAATATTTTAATTCGTTTGTTCACTTCATGAGTTTGCTCACAGAGCACTTTGATTCCTCTTGGCTTTTGCCTTGGTACATTTGTTTGTGAATATCTTGCATAGCTTGGCCGGATCGATCGGCGGCACATTAAGGCTTCGTGCACAGGCTAGTAGATACGCTGAAAGAAACAAATGAATTGTCTGTCAACAAAATATTAATTACTAAGAAAAAAACCGGTTTTGAACAAATGGGACCAAATAAATTGTGGTTGTAAAAATTAAAGCAAAAACAATGCGATCTTTAAGCATTCAGCTTAAAAAAAAATGGATTTTTGGCGGGTAGGTAAAGCAGTCAGAAATTAAACTGTTTGTATGGGAATCCGATGGCAAGTAACTTTAATTTTCCAAAATTGAATTTTTCAAAATTTATGAATCGCAACGTTAAAATACTAAGTAGAAGATTGTATTCACATAGTTTGAAGAATGTAGTTTGGATAGAAGATGCTCAGTTAATTTTTCTAATATTGTTCATACATTTGTCTGTATTTTTTTTCCTGCACCACCACTTCTACCCTCCCAAATTTACAGACAAATGTGAAATTGGAAAATTAAATTGAGCGCGTTCTAGCCAAGCTACATCCTTCAAACTTGATGAATACAATCTTCTGCTCATTATTTTAACGTTGCGATTCATAAATAATTTATTGAGAAATTGGTTTCATTTGCTCCTAAACTTAAGTAATAGTCCCTGCACCTTTCAAAAACGTCCAAACCCATCTGCATGTTACTACTGGGTACTCAAACAACAATATAAATAGCTGTGAATTATTATTCACAGCAATAATTGTTATGAATAATTGAAAGGCCGCGAGCAAGAACGTCCGCTAGATTTTTTGGCCATTTTCAAAGTGCTCAAAAGTAGCTGAATTTTGGCATGTGGGCTTTGTTTTACCTGAGAAACATTGCTCTGAAGTTTGTTTTGCAGGGTCTCTCTTCTTTGTCTAGAAATAACGTATGCAAAACTGACTCAGTTTTCCAAGCGGTATCTTTTGGAGATCTATTGTTAAACGAAAAACAATAGAAACCTTTTGTTTGGCTAAAGCATGAAGTCACTATAACACAATGATTTGGCACTGCTGCTCCGTTAGCTCAAGTGGATAAGCGCTGAACGAAGCTGATTCGTATTTGTTTTGTTGTGACACTCGTGGGCTCGATTCGAGGTCGGTGATATCTTTTTTTTCCGTTCTGTTTTTCTTTTTCTTTCAAAAACCTTCTCCGTGTCTTTGTAATTTAATTGCCGTTTTTACTGGTAGGGATCTGGGATGACATGTTTTTTAGCTGCCATTGTCAGTGACTTACGCTTTTGGCGCGCAAAGCGATAACACAAAGTCAGAGCTGGCTTACCTGTTTATTACGCAGAGTTTGCTCGTTATTTCCACCGATATTCAACGCTTATTCGAGGAATATTTGCGCCCACCTGGTAGGAGATTTGGCATCATTAAGCCTTCGATCAAAGTCACTAGCACGCTTCAAAGAAGCGAGGTGTGTTCTTGTTCCGAGAGCATGGTTTAAGTCTGCCGTGAGCTTAGCCATTGAGGAACAAGTGAGCCAGGCGGTAGAGTCTAGAAACGCTTCTTTGTCCAAAACAAAGCATCCATCATGGACTTATGGCTCATTTGCCAAACTTCAGCATGTGCCAGTTTTGGAAATTAGAACTGCTTTCTAGACTCTTATTATTTTCTTGAAATTAGCCGCCTCACTATCCTTCGCTCCAAAACTTTCTGGGATATCCCATAATAATCTTTCATATGTAAAGCGCCGTGACCATCCTGTGCGCGACTTATAGCACTTGTTAGCGTGACTCAGACACAGCCAGGAACTGGTGAGAAAGGCCAGGCAGCAAAGTCGTTGCATTTGACCTGTGCTTCGAAGACCTTTGAAGTTTCTAAGCCATTTTTACGGGCCAAAGAGAAATCGCAGGTCGGTTAAATTCGCAAGCAAGCGTTCCGTGTATGTGTATCGTGGTTTTCCAAGCAGATGATTACTTTGAATTCTGATAGAATCGAGCCTGCCGCGAAGAAAAAAAGACAAAGAACGCCTGATCGCAGGTTTAACTATAGGAAGACTATAGGAAGAAAACTTCAGCTCAAATGTAAGTTTTGCTTGGTATTTCAGCGTTCCTTTGCTGATGAATTTTCCGCTTCATGCGCTTTTTCTCGGCATGAGCAGCGTGTTAACTTAAGGCTTTCTCTTTCTGTGTTGTCAGATATAATCATTTCATGGAACGAGCAGTTTTGTACCAAAAAAGTAATTTCACGTAGAAACATTTCAATCACCGACATAGCCGATTTGCAAAACATCCAACCTCTCTCTCTAGCCACTCTTCATTGAGTTTAGTTAGGTATCGATTCGTGCAAGTCAAGATTGTTTCCCTTGGCCTAACACCGCTAACCCTAATGTGTCCTCACCTTAACTCTAGCCCGAACCGAGGCACTAGCGCTAACTCTGAGCGCTAGCCCTAACCCTAAGCGATCACCCTAATTCTGAGCGCTAGCCCTAATCCTAAGCAATAACCCTAATTCTGAGCGCTAGCCCTAACCCTAAGCAATCACCCTAGGCCTGAAGGTTAACTCTAAGCTCGACCTATAACCCTGACCCCAAACGCTAACCCTAACCTTGTTCCGTAAGCCTAACCTTCAACGCTAACCCTAGTTTCGAGCAGTAACCCTAACTGTAAATCTAATAAAACTGGGAACTCTTAACCCTAGGAGTTAAAGTCAGCCTTTGAAAAAACTTAAAAGAAAAACAAAGCTAATAGTATTGTGCAACAAAGCAGTTCCAAAAGACGCGCGCGGACTGTGAGAAGCAAGTGTTTTGCATACTTTATTTCTGGAATACGCAACAGAAACGAGGGGAAATAAGTGCAAGGCAGTTTTCTACAGATATAAACAAATTGGCATGCGAAGTTTGGAGCTGTTTTGGCCATTTTCGATTTTAGCAAAAAATCAAGGGGACATTCTTGCACGCGGCCTTTCAATTGCTCGAACCCTTAAAAAGAAAAATACAAACTGGACAAAGATAATCCAATTAGAACTCAGAAAACTTGCCATTTTGAACAAATGAAATAACTGCAAGCTATTTCTTTTGAAAAAGGTCTACTTGTTAGAAACAGAATTGCCTACTGCTCCAGAAATTCTAGCTTAGCTTCTGACTATTCTTTTCAAGTCTTTTCTTTTAAATCCCCATCCCTTGGAATTTCTGATAACCTCCCTTGGGGTCGGTATGGATGTTTTCTGGAACTGTACAATGGGACGTTCCAAAAAATTTTCTGCCTTTGGGGATGGAGGGATAGACTCTGACATACAACTTTTTTGTTGTTAGAACCTTTGCAGTTTGCAACCCACCTAACAGCCTGTCGCGAATGCCCCCGTTTGTAATGATAATCCATGACAAATCTCCCAGTATAAATTTGAATCACGCTTTTAATCACGAACAGAATCCCTAAGTCACAGCTCACAGTACGTCCATGTGTAGAGTTGAGTCCCGAATGAATAGCAAAAAACTTAAGTTCTACGATTACAATAGCAAAACGATATCTTGTAATTCTAGAACGGGCTTGTCAATCAATCCTGACTTAACAAAAGCAACGCGCTATTTCCGACACTCTCCCCCCATATAGCTTCGAAGGAGGTATATGTTATTGAATCATTAAACATCATTTGAACTGAATTAAGTCGAAACATAAATGGAAATTGTAAAACAAAATGTTCTCGTCCATAATGTCCTTAGGCTAATGAAGGAAATCTAAAAAGAGACTTGCTCATGTAAAGCGATAGCCCTAATGTTCTCCGCTGCAACAGCTGCTGCTTGACGACGAGGTCGGAAAGCTTCAGCCAATGGGTTGAGTTCAGGAGGCTTGGATCTGTCGCAACTCAGCTCCAGAGGATAGAGATATTAGATTGGTCTTTCCAATGTTCCGGTTGTGTCCCAACTTCTACCGCACGAACTACCCCATCACGACCCGGGTAGATCTGCTGTACTACGCCCATCGGCCACTTGTTTTGATTCTTCTCTTCCGCTTTAATAAGGACGACGTCTCCTACTGCTACCTTGAAGTTCTTGCTGTTGTGGTTTAGATTATGTCTCTTGCGGAGAGCCGTCAAATATTCCCTTGTCCAACAGCACCATAACTGATCTTTGCAAGACTTGAGGTATTTCTCCTGTCTCCTCAAGTCCACATTTTCCTCTCTCCAAGGTTCTTGCTCTGGTAACAAGTTTGAACGCTGAAACAGCAACGTTGATGGGGAGAGGATTGGCAGTTGGACGTCATCATCGATGTAGCTCAGTGGTCGGCGATTGATTTGGACTTCCACATCAAGGATGACATCGATTAGTTCAGCCCACGTCAATGTTGTTGCTCCAATGGTCTTGTGAAAGACGCGGTTGACAACACCGATAAGTCACTTTTCTTCCCCACCATGGTGCTCTGGGGAGGTTAAAGTGCCACTGGATCTCTTGTTGCTCGAGGAATCCTTGTATCTTCTCATCTCTTTGAACCCCTTTGAGCCACTTAGATGCTTTGACGAACGTTCCTCCATTGTCCAAGTACAGTGTCTTCGGTCGGCCCCGTCTTGCAATGAACCGTTTCAGGCATGGAAGGAACTTCCCAGTTTCTAGGCTCGGTAACAACTCAAGATGCACTCATGTTAAACTGCAGGCAAACAGGGCGATGTAAGCCTTCCCTTCTCGGTTACTCCCCTTGCGATAGTGAATTGGGCCTGCGAAATCCACGCCTGCGACTTCAAAAGCTGTGGTTCCTTCTGTCCTATTGGTCGGCAAGGGACCTGGAGGGGGTGCTGCAATTGCTGTCGCCTGAAACCGCTTACATCCCCAGCAA
>JAHPZR010044750.1:0-22500 GCA_019787425.1 Platygyra sinensis | reverse complement strand
AATGACGTGTGAACATAAGTAAGTACAGTACAGAGGTTCAGTGGACTTTAACGTTTAAAGAACGTTAATTTGAACAGCTTTTTCTAATTTAATTCAATATATACACTATGACTTGATGAAACTTTGTAGAACGGTTTCAACCTTTTTTGGAAACTGAGTTTGCCATCATTTTGTAGTTATTTACCACTCTATTTGTAATTTTCGCCCTAAACTGCGTATGATATTTTTTTTAAAGACTGCATTTTGATTGATTCACTACACGCTTAATAAACGCGTGACATGACCGGTTTCTAACCATTGTTTTGACGTTTCATTTCCCATCATTTGTTGTTGTTTGTTAACATGTTTATGTTCTCAATGATTAGGAAGCAATAAAGTATATGAATACTATTTAGCGATTTTCTTAATTTGGAAGTAACAAAGTGGGTGAAAACGTCAATCAACGCTTTATTGAATGGTAAAGTCCGGCCGATTCCCATTCCTTAGTCATTTTTCTGCAAGGGTGTTGTTGTTGTGTTTTTTTCATAACTCTCGCACAGTTTAAGAAAGACAAATTAAACACCCTCTTTTTCTTTGTTCTTTTTTTAACCGGCAGTATTTTATGAGCTGCCTAGGTGCAGCACCAAATCATTATCTCCAGCAGACAAGTCTTACTCTAATCCTTATGACTATAAAAGGCTATAAGGCATACTAGCAGTCCCTTCTTTGGGAGACTAAATAACTTCTATATTCGACCAAACCTCCTGGTTTTTGGCTCTCTGCTGAGCTCATTATAGACATCTGCTTGCCAACTGTTTCTGTAGTAGCCTTGATGGCTCATTTTTTTTATGCTTTACTTGTAGTACTCAGCCACTCAAAGAAGTTATGATTCGTCTATTTTATCTTCTTCAGCTTTTCTTTTATTGCTTTTATAAGCCTTCGATTATGATGGTTTAACTTGGTTAATTTTTTTGTCGTGGTTGCTCTTTGTTTCATTGTTACTGAATATATTTCCTTGTAAAATTCAAATAATTTGTTGACTGAACGGGAGGCCTAGAGACGGAAGCTTCTGTCGATCATTTGCAAGCCAGTGTTGTCATCTGCAGTGTCCCGGAGTTTTCCCCTCAGACACATACTACTCGTACTTTATACAATTTACGCTGTTATTCACTTCATAAGTCTTCAGCTCTGTTTTAACAAAATAAACTCCTGTTTTTTTTCTCCTTTTTTATTGCTAGCATTTATAAGCTTCATAGTCGCAGCAAAATTAATTTATTCTACAACAAACCGTCATGTGCATCAGCAAAAGAGCCTGCCCCTCAAGATAGTTGACGTTTTTTTTCCAAAGTCAGAAAATATTCATTATCTTGTCTAATTAGTTAGAGATTTTAATAAGCGATCATTTTTAACACCACATATTTGTTACTTTTATTACTGTTAGCATTCTTTTTTTGTTGTGTCCCCTAATTAGTATGGGTATCACCCAGGCTACAAGGTTTTTGACACCTAAATAAAGTTTTTACTTTACTTACTTTACTTTACTCCACTTTACAACAAATAACACGGTAATGTAAACAAAACAACAAAACCTCCTGGTCTTTTGCATGATGGTTAAACTTGGTTAATTTTTTTCTCGTGGTTGCTCCTTGTTTTAATTCTAGTGAATAGTTTTTCCATGTTTAGATCCAAATGTTTTGTTGACTGAGTGGGAAAGCCAAGACAAGAAGTTTCTATCGATAATTTGCAAGTTGCTTTCAACTGCAGTGTCAGGACGTTTTCCCCTGAGACACGTACCTTCTTACTCTATGCTGTTATTCACTTCATAAGTCTTAAGTTAAGCTTTGTTTTAACTTTCATAACTCCCATAAACGCCTATTTTTTTTCTCGTTTTTTATTGCCAGCATTTATAAGCTTCCTAATCGCAGCAAAATTAGTTTATTCTACAGCAAACCGTTGTGTGCAACAGCACAAGAACTTGGCTCTCAAGATAGTTGGCGTTTTCTTTCTAAAGTCAGAGAATATTCATTATTCTTTGTGTTTAAATGTATGGAAGTTCTCGTCTAAGACACTGCCATACATCACTCGATTTTCAGTGTAATATTTACTGTTTATTTATCTAAGTGCATATGCTGAATTCACCTTAACTTTTACATTGTCTAGCGTACAAGTGTTATGTGTTTGTCTTTGCACACAGTCCCTCAAAGTAACTTATGGGAATGATCGTTTTACGAAATATCAGCTCAGCTTTTTTCAGCAAATTAAAAATTGTGGAATCTTTTAACAGTTTCCAGCACTTTGTAATGTGAATACCACCACCGTCAAACAAGTGATACTACAATATTGGTAATATACAGATTTAGTCAAGCGTAAAACAGCAGCTCCTCCGCCGGGCTGTTGAAAGCCCGATTAACAGAGAACATTTTGTAACTTTGCGGCTCAAGTGTGTTAAGGCTTGGCTTGTTATAATCAGTTGACCCCCCGCAAAGGAATCAATTTGGGTTTCTTTTTTTAGTATAAAATGACTTATTGCTCTCATTTATTGGGAATTAAATAGAATTTCACTTGTGTAACAACATGACAGTGGTTTATAATGTCATATGACATTTCTTGAATAATGACGTCACAATGCGTGTTTTCGGAAATGGGGCATGTTTGAACCGTGGGAATTCCTTGATTCAATTTGTTTGGAACCACTATTAAATTGAAAATCTGCCTTTTAAGGTGGTAGAGGCTATTTTCGTTTTAAACATTTAGTATGTCACGTGACCTCTTTCTCCGTATTAACCGTTTCTGTTAAATGTGGACATGATTAAAAGGCGGCATAAAATAGCACTGGACAGATGTAAAACAGCAAAGAGCAAAAAACAATTGCGAAAGATGTCTTCCAGTTCACTGTTTTCGATTAAAGATTTGCATTGTTTTTAGCCGTTGAAGAGTCACGCGACCAAAATTTCAGATTAAAAAGCCAGTCAAATGAGCAAGCATGCGAATATGAAATTGCTTGCCAAGTTTCATAGCGATTGGATACACAGACCCCCTTAAAACAAAAAAAATAGCATATTAATTAGCTAGGTCAAGCCTTAACACATTTGAACGGTGAGGTTCTTTGTTTATCTTGTTTGGCCCTCTGTTTTAAATAAAGTCGAACCTCCCACAAGCGGACATTTCCGGGACCAAGTGTCCGCTTACGGGAGGTGTCCGGTTACCGGAGGGTAGTAAATACAATGCACTCGAGGGAATCATGTACCAGAACAAGTATTTAACATCACTTGTACATGTAGTTGTATTGTCCATCACAGGGTTGTTGGATGTTGGTTTTCTATTACACATACACAGATTTATCACTAATGTTAACACCATGGGTCACTAATTAAAGACTTGCCACTAAATACATGTTAGCATTGAATTAACATACTCAATCGCCAAATGTTTGTAGGTGAACAGAACAGAAGAACAGAACAGAAGAAGTACATAACTTAAGCACGTTTACATGATTGTCATTCGTCAAACGCAAAGTGCCCTTATGTGGGTAAAAAGAAACTATCGATCAGTGTACATATCTGCTTTTGTGATTTCCGGAACCTAAGGTCTCTTAAGATATCCGACACTTTGAGTATAGCGTGTTTGTAAGTTCCTGGTTTAACTTACCGTGGTAGTGAGTTAGCGAACTCAGAAGCAAAGGAGGAGGATATGGTTTCTAATTGCTTTGTGAGGACAAATTTTCGCGCAATTGGCTCGAAGAAAAGTGAAAAAAGAAAACCTTGATGAACAGTATACAAAAACATCTTATTGAACGTTGCCTTCAAATGCACCGTACTATGCATACTCAAACACTGTTTTTACCCAGGTCAGTATGTGACTAAACCATTAAATCCGAAACTCTGTCGTTAATAATATTTTTGATATTGTTCACTGTCCGCTCACGGGGAGTTATCTTAGACCCTGCGATCCCCAAATAGCGGTCCGTGTCCTCTTAGGAGAGGTGTCTGTTGACGGTAGGTTAAAAGCGTAGTGTTAACTTTGGAGAGGAAAAATCAGGACAGCAGTTTGGTGTCCGCTAATGGGAGGTGTGTGTTAGTAGAAGTCCCAACATGTAATCTCGAGCTACACCAGGATCTCACGACCCAAAAGCAGTAAAGAACATTTGTATGCAAGAAAATTTATAAGTCATTTAGCTTAAAAATACGTCCGATTAATCTAAACAGAAGCAAACACCTTTTTGACAAAACATTGTCATTTTTTTATAAGTAACTTTCAATTAAAGCAGCGATGCTTTCAATACAGCATAAAATGACAAGTATTTACACAGAAAGGGCGCAGCTCTTTTAAGCCAGTAAGCCCAGGCTTACAAACTTATCTAGATAAGTTTATATTTATTGATATTTATTTATTTATTTTATTGGACTATTTCTTGTTTTTTTCTTTATATGGAAACGTAGAATGAAAAAAAAAAAAAAATGAAAAAAAGTGGTCGCGTCCTAAACCCTAAATTGCATTGTTTAATGTAACGCGTACACCAGTGGTTTGTGTTATGTAATATACAAAGAAATGCTTTCGCATTATTTTTATTGCAGTGTTCGAGAAGAACTGCCTACTAAACGTATCAGTTTTACTCTGCAGAGAGAGAGAAAAAAATTGAAAGTAATCATGATAGCGAAAAACTTGATTGGTTTCTGATCGGCCATTTTAAATTGATTGCGGAAACCTATGTCTTAAAAAAAAACTCTTGTTAGCCAACATGGTCTTCTCAAAACTCCGGGATGAAAAAACGACGTCCAAACTGAGGTATATGCACCGTTTACATGCGATCTAACGGACAACAGAGAATACAAGAACGAGATGTTGCGGTGGAAAACGAAGTGGTAGCTCGGACCACTAGCAAAAAAAGGAAAATTCGTATGATCTTGTTGCTGCGTAGCGAGCGTAGCAGCAGTTTATAATCTAAATATAAAAGAAAGGTAGGAAAATTTGAGATTTCGCTGTGGTTTCAGCGGACCATAATGCTCTGCTCTGTAGAAGAGCCTCGCTTTCAACGGACCAGAATGCACTGCGAAAAGTTAATGTTTAGCGAAGCAGCGCCCAGGCCTCGCCCTCGCCACAAGCCTTCCTGGAGGTCGTGTCGCCTGGTACTCCCGTCTCCACGTTCGTGTTGTACTCGAGATAAGGACAGCAACTATAAAGAAGGTCTCCACTGTCATCCTCGTTTTTGAGTTTCGACGCCGGTTCAGGTGAGTGCTAGTGCACGATGACAATTTCATTGCAGTGTTAAAGTAGATATATGTCGTTAATACTGGTTGATATCAAGTTTGCCGTATTTAAGTTACACTGTTGATAATACCAAGTTCGCACTGTAAGCTTTTCGATAGTTCTGTCGTCTGCCGTTATTTTGAATAACTCTGGCGGCTCGGATCTTTCGGCGGACGGGCGTGAAAGAAAATGCAATAATATTTATTTTTTCGTACAGGCGGTCACGTATGCTCACAAAAAATTGAACGCAGTTTAAGTGGTTTTTCGCTTTGTCGTTTACTCCTGTAGCTGCCATGTGCTTCTTGCCGAATTTCGCACCTCGGCTACATTCGATATTTTTTTAAAACTTCTTTCGGTGGTTTTTTGTTTTACACTTGTGCAGAGGTTGCCATGTGCTTTTTGTTTGCCAATAAAAATTTTTCAGGCCTTTGTATAATCATACAAAATCAGTTAATTTTGTTAATGAAATCTTTGACCTTAGCTTATTAACCTTATTGTGTCAATATTTCTTTCAGAAACTGACGTTATAGTGGTTATGTTGCTGTGCTGGATACGTTTCAGTTTTTTTGAACTACAACTGTACAGCTTCTTGTCTCTAAAATTTTAGAACACTTGGTTTCAGTTACTATAGAACTTACTGAAATGCAAATTTTCAGCATGTCAACATTCATTAATATAACGGGAAATGTATTCAATAATAAATAATGGGGATCACTGAGCAAGATTTTGATTTATAGCAGTTTCAGGGACTTGACCAAAAACAAAATAAGTGAATGACAACCATTTCTGCACAAGCTCTATACAATCCCTCTGTCTGATAATAGTTAATTTGCTATATCACGCAACTCGAATTGCTTATGCCATAGCGTGACGCTTATAGGAACAGAGTGCACAAAGCGATAGATCACGTACTGATTTAATTATATTTCGAGTAACAAAGGATAGCTGTAAGCTAATTTTAGGGATATGAAATACAATAGGGTTTAGCGACTCGAGAATATAACCGCAGTATTGTTGTAATTAAACTCCATGACACGTATAAGCCACTGATGTAACGCCCTGGTCAAACGGCGCGTGATAGTCGATGATAGTTGATTTCCCCTAACTATCATCAACTATCACCAACTATCATTCACATGGTCAAACGGCCAGAGAAGATCGTGATAGTTGACGATAGTTCACCAACAGTCGCGCAAGCAAAGTTACGAGAGCAGCGAGTTCCAAGCTCTTTCTGCGTAAAAATGTGAATACTAAATGGCGTCCCGTAAGACAAACTTGTAAAAGTATGAATTTTTGGCGACGTAAGAGGGCGGCAGCATGTTTTCTGACCGCTATCGGGCCAGTGATTACCAAAACAGCTGACCGAAAAACTATCATGAACTATCATACGCGCGGTCAAACGAGAAAAACTATCATCGACTATCATGAAGATTTTGAACAAGCTCAAACTGAATGATAGTTGATGATAGTCAATGATAGTGCATGATAGTTGGTGGTCAAACGGAAGCGCGCGCTTAACTATCATCGACTATCATCGACCAGAGGAGGTTGGACACGGTCTGAAAGGCATCATGGTTGGTCGTATTAGCGAATCACGAACGCTCTTTTAACGTGGGCATGAAATCAACATGGCGGGCTTCTAGGAAGAAGTGAGTATCAATATTGATCATTTTTACCAACTTGTTTTAGCTTTGCGATTTCAAACCCACAGGACAAGTTCGAGTTGGTACCGGGCTAGTTGCTGGAAACTTCTTGACTCTATACTTGATTTCTAAGACAAGTTAGGACTTGACTTCGGTGCTTCACTGTCGGCCTTTTTTACGCTTCGTGAAATTTGAGTTGATGTTACATTTTGTCGATTTCTCTCCAAACCCAAACTTGTCAGACTTCAAAATTAATATCCATTCCAAAGTAAGTTAATTTCCTAATAGCAAATGACCAGGCGCCCCTAAGCGCCCCTCTGGTTAGCGAATTATACGATGTTGAAGTTGGTGAATATTTGCCACTATTTGCCTCTCAAGCTATGAAATGTCACGAAGAACCCACGAAATTGTGCGTGCAGTCCGCGTAATCTCCTGGTTTAAGAAAAGCAAATTTAATTACTTTTCTTCATTTTACCAGGTAAAATCACATAATGAATTATTTCTTGTTCCGAACCAATGGAGTTTTCAACCAAGAATAGTTATAGTTTGTTTTTAAGATGTCGCACCTCTTACCGTTTACCTGCTATACATCTGTGTACATGTATTCGTGTAAAGGTTGAGATTTTTTGGCGGTAAATAAGACAGCACGATCGCCAAACACTAAGGGAAACCTAGTTTTTTTTCGTGGTATTTGTATCCTTTAACTCGCTTTATTTTCCTTGCAGTTGTTAGGTTGCATTGATGTTATTATTTGTACGTCTGTTGCCTGGTAGATTGCTCTATTTTTACAGGTTAACGTTAATTCAGGGAAAAGTTGCCTCTTTATGATGAGGGGAAATTAACAACAAAGTATCCAGTTGTTCAAGCAGTTCATTTGTTGTTCTGTGATATTTAAAAGTTCTTGTACACATAGGTCAATGTTTCTTTGCAATTCTTCTCAACAGGTATCAGAGTATACACAATTGATTAGGAAATGATTACCATGGATGTTAATTCATAACCAGTGTTGTAACCAGGAGCTGTGGAATGAAAAGAGACAGCCCCTATTCACATGCTGTCTCTACAATGTAGCTTTGAGTGTGCTTGATGAGCTCGCCTTTGTGAGAATGAAACAGCTTCCAATATCAATTATTTACTTTCATGTTTTGGAAAAATTTGCTCCAAATTATTAGCATATCAGGTTTTTTAATGTAATGTTCTATGATGCATTTCTTGACCGCCAGTTTCAGGCTGTAAGATAAATGTTGATAACATACTTCAATTAAAGATGACTCTGGATTGTTTTGTTTCTGTAATGTGGAGATATTTGTTTGTTGCCATCTGTTTTGCGCATGTGCATGTGTTAAGTACCTACATGTACTGTACCTCATATTAGTACAAGGCGTACAAGGCCAGGTTTGAAATCAATACTTGTCTGGTTGCCCAGAATTACTGAATGGTGATGGATGTTTTCCTAAAAGTCTAGCCCAAATTGTCAAGGCAGTCAAGACCCCACATGAGCAGTTAACAATAGTCAACTCAAGTTTTTATTTTCAAACACTGAACACATTAAAATCTCAAAACTATTTATCATTATGGTGACTGTTCTCCATTGACTTTATAGCATGAAGCATTAAGGCAATGGGAATCCAGTCAACAGTCAGTAATGGTCAAACATGCATTACAATAGGTTCCTTTCAAAAGGTTATAATTTCTTAGGTAAAACTAGACACAAAAATCAATTAGAATCCTGAAATACTGGTAAAGTGATGAACCTCATGTTGTGTTTTTTCTATATATGTATTTGGCCTTGAATATGAGAATGCTGGTTACTGATTGCAGAAAATTTATCAACCAATTTTTTTTTTATTTCATGTTCTGTTCTCTCCAAGGACAGATCAAGGTTTTTATTTAGAAGAGAAGTGACCACTTTAAAACATTTCTGTAAGTATGGCAGCCTAGTCTCAACTTGGTTTCAATATTAAAGACATAATATTTTGAAATCTGGGCTGTTTGACTGCCAGAGGCTGCCCAAGCTTAACTGCATTTAACAAAACATACAATTCTTGTCATACCCGGTAACCCTCCCCCAAGTTAAATGCCCATTGATCTGGTCACCTTTACTTTTTGTAACTTGCTTGATTGACTTTGCAATTTTTTGAGTTATGGAGAATAGGACAGTTTACAACAATGTAAATAATCCAAGGCAAAGGGTATACCTGAAATTGTGCACTACCTCACATCATTATGACATGCATGTACATGGTAAGGTTTCCATGACCAGATTTAGGTACAGTATTGCGAAAGCTTACACACTGGTAACTATAGCATCACTGCAGAAAAAAATTATCTTTACTTGCAAACAGATCTTTACTAGTAAACTCCTTGCACAGTCCTTAATGTTACTAACTTCTGTTGATAATAACTATATCTCAGGCAATGATACATATGACATGTTGGCACAGTGCATAAACAGTGTTTCTTGAGTTCACTGTAAAATAATAAAGTAGAACATTTGAGCCATAAACGTATAATTAAATGTAAACAACAGACAGCCCGAAGTAAATATAAGCAATTTGCATTCAAGCTTAGGTGAGCTAAAATTTTCAGTCGCGACTTATTCAAGGCAATTCGATGAGAAGCGTAAACCTGCATTTCTCGGGAAGCACAGGTGTTCAAGTGTTGCCATACGTTACAAAGTGGCAGGATATGTAGAGGAAATAGTTGTAAAAATCTATCTGCGTTTGTAGGACCTCGATTGATCGGTCGATCGCGCGTGGGCTAATCTGTACTCTGGGACTCGATCAGAAAAAGCCATGATTTTGTTGTCTTCATCGATCACGATGTGAAGGTAAGGTAATCCAGAGAATTAGGGGGCAGAAGAAAGTTCGATGTCCAGCATTTATATCGAAAATATGAGCGAAATTCCGCTTTAAGCGTATCTTCGGTCGCCTGGTCAGAGATCCGAACGCCACGAGAGCTCGCGTAAACTGAAGCTCATTGGATTATTTACCCATGCTGCATTTCGGACCATGTCCAACCTCCTCTGATCATCGACTATCATGAGCCGTTTGACCAGGGCTTAAGACTTTGAATTCAGACCGGAATAGACATTGAGAGTGAAACATTGTATAGAGATTAGAAGAGAAATAAACGCATCAAACGAAAGATACAGTCCTTGATGGTGAACCAGCGCCCGGAGATATTCCCGAAAACCCTTTTCCATATTTGCAAACTTCATCCAAACTTCCGCAGCACTTTCATAGCTCTGGCTACACTAGTTCAATATGTTAGAAACTGAAGACTCCTACGAAGACTTAGAATCCATTATCTCAAAAGTTAGAAAATACTCTCAGTAGCTATCACCTTTGTTTCACCTATCTTATCTTATTCATTTTTCTCTTATTTATCCACCTCCCATAACATACTGCCTTGCCAACCTCAGTTAATTACATAGCTGTTTCTGTAGACTTAATCTGTTTTCGTATTTACCTATTTTATTTATATCTAGCTTTTTAGTGTGTGGTGAGGATTTTGTTGGCTTAGTTTTCTCAGATCCCTGCGACTAGTCCCTGAAACAAGTCTCAGGGACAAGTCCTATCGTGTGAACTGGCCATTTTTGCTTCAAAAGCTAGTCGCTGGGACCATTTTTTGTCCCTGCGACTACAATGAGCGACAAAAGTGTTGAGACACTTGGCAGTAAAATTCGATTTTTCTGCGTCTTGGAAACATTCCTCCCCTTTCCCCCACAACAATGTTGATTTTTCTATTTCTTCGATTGCACAGACCACAACGCCTACAC
Source organism: Platygyra sinensis (assembly GCA_019787425.1). NCBI lineage: Eukaryota > Metazoa > Cnidaria > Anthozoa > Scleractinia > Merulinidae > Platygyra > Platygyra sinensis. The sequence continues at coordinate 11,850 of JAHPZR010044750.1, read as the reverse complement.
AACATTGAATTGGGGGGCCGGGGGTATAAGAGATTTAACGCTAGATGCAAATAAAATAGAACAAATGTTTAAGAATCGAAAATCGTCTTTTCCTAAAAGTGTCTCAACTACTTTTGCCGCCCATTGTCTGGAGCCCATTTCTGCAAATTGTAGCGATTTCCTTTATATATCTAAGCTATAGCAACTTTATTTTTACAAAAGCGACTAAATGCGTGGTTCAGAGTGATTCCTGACTAAAGAAAAAGTGGGAAGTGTTTTTTTCTCACCGAAATTCCGATACAAAGACGAAACCTGGTGTATCTCGTTAATAAATGGATCCATATTTAGCCCTCAAGGTAGTGTTTATCGCCACTTTTTCTCTTTTAAAGTGTTCAAAGGGTGTCTACCTCACTTTCATTCAACGCAATTCTCACTATGACATGATGGCTACAAGTGTTTCACTTTTCAGTTGTCATATTTTGACGAAAAAACAGAAATTGCATCGTTCTTTGGCAAAAATCTCTCTATGTCTGACCTTAATACAATACTTTACCATTACAGATGACCTCATAATGACGTCAAGCAACATGTATATATTATTTTGATAACGGCATTGCACTGAGCACATCAAATTTCATATCAACCGATGGTTTTAGTGCTTTTACACTTTTACTGGGCGAGTTTCCAACGGTTTCTCATTGGTAAACCTTTTGCATCGAAAAGTTAATTAACTTATTCTATTTTTAACGCTTCACCATTGATAAAACATTGAGAAGTCATGACATGAAGTTCTAAAGCGTGATAAAACTAGTGATCTTACGTAATTTTGTCCGCTCGACACAATGCTGTTAACGGAATGCTTCTAACACGCTAGTGTGATGTAAAAATGATGCCATTACTCACGGTCAGCTGTCGCTAAACCAATAAAAACGTGCCTTCTGAGCCCAAAAGTTAGTTTTATAACATAGTGTCTCATTTTAATTCCTATTCTACAAAGTTTTTGGTTCTTTTTTCCAGTTCAGCTTGGAAAAACGATTATATAATGCAGATAAATGCAGTTTTTTCACTGGTAACCACGATTAACCACGATTAACCACGGGTAACCAAATGATGGCTAAAAGGATACTATTAATATTGATTTAGTCAGTTCATGGTTACCCGTGGTTGACCGTGGTTTATCGTTGATTTTTCTGCACAGCGGTTGTTTGAATTACTCCAAGATAGCCTACTTTGGGAGTACCACTGGAAGTTTGTAATTCAACAATTACTTTCTTATTTCATTCCTTTTTCGGGGAGAAATAAGGTGGAGATGACCAACACCCTAAATTGGCGATGTCACGCACGAATGTCACGCAAGATTACACTTCCAAAAAAAGCGATAATTTCCTTAAATTTTTGTACTGATGAGTAAGCTTGCCATAATTTTCCCATACGAAGAACCCAAATCCCGGAATAAAGCGACGGCAGGCATTTCAATTAAGGAGTACACCGGCTATTGTACCAGAAACAAATTTACTGTTTCAGACAATGAGCGACAAAAGTGTTGAGACACTTGGCAGTAAAATTCGATTTTTCTGCGTCTTGGAAACATTCCCCCCCTTTCCCCCACAACAATGTTGATTTTTCTATTTCTTCGATTGCACAGACCACAACGCCTACACAACATTGAATTGGGGGGCCGGGGGTATAAGAGATTTAACGCTAGATGCAAATAAAATAGAACAAATGTTTAAGAATCGAAAATCGTCTTTTCCTAAAAGTGTCTCAACTACTTTTGTCGCCCATTGTAGTCCCACGAATTCAAACCAGTTTGAATTTTTGAGACAATTCCCTGCGACTTGTTCCTCATAAAGCTTCGTGTGAATTGTTCGTGGGACAAGTCCCTGCGGCCAGTCCCAACGTGTAAACTCTTAAGAGGGAATGTCCACTAGGACCGAGCCAGTCGTGGCACATGATGAAAAATCAAAATTTTTCATATTCTTCCCAGAGATAGCCTATGGTAAGCCTAGAAACGTGGTGTGATTCTTTTCTTGAAATATTTTTTTAAACCCGCTAAAAAATCAAAAATCCGTTGTGGTCCCACATCTGGTCAAAAACACGCAAAATTCAGTGACTAATACCTTATCATAAACTTCGCTCTGGTTAATCGCCATCAAAATAATACTCCAGTTTGAGCCTGGAAATTTATTTTTGAGGAGTTTACAAGTCTTTTGAGACCAATTATACTTCTGTTGGTTAATTTTCAAGGCGACGACGAGCCGCTTAAAATCACCAAAATTCACTTCCTAAAAATTCTTAATTATGCACACTTTTTCAATCGGCAAATTCGCTACCCGGTAAAACACCAAAACACCTAAGATTGTGACGTTTCGAAAGACAAAATGTCAGTGTAAAAGCTGGTATAAAAATTATTTTCGGGCTTTACATCAGCGCTGAGTACTAACGCTGTCAAAATCGTGATAATCACAGCACTAACCTGCTAGAAAACGAAAACAATAGGCAAGTGCCTGTGACCAGATAATCAAAAGGAACCTGAAAATGTCTTCTTGAATTTGATTTCCTCGGTATTTGGACTTAACTATGGTAGAAAAGTCATGTTTAGCTCACCTTCTGTAATTACATTCAAGTATTAGTGCTGGCGTATTCAGAATCCTACACGATAACCATTGCGATGAGTGGAGTTCGACAAAGTTCATCCTCCTTACTGACATTCAATCAATGCCTCCAAGATAATCCACCCCATTCCTAACCTCATTGCTAGCCCTTGTTCTTAAACAACAATCCATAAAAGTAGTGAAGCCTTCCAGCGTCAGTCCCTTGCTTGTTAAAACGAAATACTCACGTGCTGTTCCAATCCTTGCGCATGTTGCATGCTGAAATGGTAATTTTAGCGTCCGAAGTGGATCTAATTTGTCTGTCACGCAATAGTCACTTGAAGGATTTTTGTCACGCATTGCCAAAAATGGTTAAAAAGAATAATAAATAGAAAGATTCAATGAGACGTTCAAAGCAAAAAAAATATATTTTAAAGCCAAAAGGATCCAAACGTGACCCGTAAAATATGGCGCGGAAATTTCCCGGCAGAGAAACTGTGCATTTATGTGTTCTGGGCTCGGAAGGGGGTTGGGATTACTCCGCTATATGGGCTATCAGAGGTATGGGTGGTCGCAAAGGGTATGGCTTTTGGGCTGTTTATGTCTAAAAAAGGTGTAAATTTTATACACATTGGACTGAAATAGGGTGTGTTTTTCACCCTGGCTTGGCACTAGGCATTTTGTTTACAATCATGACTCAATCAGTTTAAGGTCTGGGTCAGGAATTTAAAGTAGAAATATGGTTGGACAGGTATATTTTGTTTTACCAAGCTGAACTTTTCCCTGATTATAAATCTCGGCGTCCTGCCTTGCCGTAACATACTACTTGACCACGTAACATGTCACGTGATTATTTTGTTAAAATTTGGTAAATCGGCGAATTGGCGGCGAATTTTAAGTCTATTGATCAATAAATGAGCGTTTTCGCTGCAAATTGAAATTATCTACCTTGCTACGTCTGGAATGATCTTCCTTGATTTCGATTTTAGAAGATATAAATGATCAAAAGTCGATTTTAATTAAAAAAGACGACCTTTTACCCTATTTCTAATTTTTTCTGTGAGAAGAGGGACGTTCATTCCAAACGTGAGAGGATGAAAGTAATTGACCTGCGTCTAAACCGCGTTATTGCAGGATGATATTACTAAAAACCTCCACCAATTTCTCAAATAATGGCTTTTTTGCGCTTAACGTCACGTGGTATGTCACGTGACCCCTCAGAAGTACTAATTCTACTTTAAAATGTTCACGACGTTGCCAAAAATGTAAAACTGGACGTGCTAATTAGAATTCGACAAAAAAGGTTACAGGAGCCATTCTAGAGATACAAACCCATAAATCTGAAATAAAGGGTGTTTGAAATGGGTTATTCTTTTGTAATAGTAATCGTTACCGTCACAAACTTGCTTGGGAGGCGGGTGGCCACATGCCGGATCGAGCGGTCCGGGTTTGAGCTCTGGCCTGGGGCCGCCTTGCGTTGTGTTCTTGGGCAGGTCCTTTTACTCTCACAGTGCCTCTCTCCACCCAGGTGTATAAATGGGTACCGACAAACTTAATGCTGGGGGTAACCCCGCGATAGCCTGGCATCCAATCCAGAGGGGAGTAGAAATACCCCCAGTCGCTTCATGCTGCAGAAACCGGGATAACTCCGGCCTGATGAGCCACTAGGCTCGTATTCAGAGTGAACTCTACTTTACAACTAGAAACTAATCTTTATCCATCGAACGAGAAATTCTGAACAATGTGCAAACCGTTATGAGCTGCTGCGTACATAAGTACAATGCGAAAACAAACCATGCCTCTGTGGGATTCATCTCGTCATAGAGATAAAATGTTCTCAAAAAGCTGAAAGGCTAAGTTCACGCCATGAAATGTCTCCGTCTTCTAAATATAACTTTTTGCAATGAAACGAGGTAAATGGATAAACATTTTTTGTTTTTTTGTACACTCAGTACATGACAATTTGATCAGTTTTCTCACTTCTCGCGTGGCGCGTGACACAAAGCACGTAATCGATCGGCTTTTACACCGCTAGGTTAAAAAATTAAGGCTATGTTCTGAGAGAAATGCATGAGTAGTTTTAGCCTATGGATTACATCACATCAGTCATTTTTTTTTCTGTTTGAAATCATTGCATGGTTTTTTTTTTTGCAGAACTCCGACACTGAACTAGGCTCGATTACCAGCCGCTTTTCGGGAAATGAGATCGAGCCTAACACTGAACCGTAAGACCACAAAATAACGTAAAAGAATGGCTGTATGGAAATGTAAACAAACAATTTCTAGCACAAAGTGTGATTTGCATTGAGAAACTAACCACTGCAATGGAAAATGAACTTGTTTAAAACGAATAAGTACCAGTTTTGTTTTCCATGTTAAAATCATTGAAGAGGAAACTTCTGTGCACATAATGTTGTAGATGGGATAAAAATCAAACGTTACTGCAGCTGTATAGGCGCTAGTCCATTGTCACAGTTTGACTATGATTGAATTGCGCGATATCTTTTCGTTAGACAACCATTCAATTTGAGCAGTTTTCGTGCGATTTCTGGCCCTGCGATATATTTTACGGTTCACGTTCGGATTCTTTAAAGTTTTCCGTATCGCTAACCGCGTGAAGGGTCGCAGAGGTATGTTGTCATAGCTTTCAAATAAAAATTGTTTGCTTTGAACGTCTTATTAAATCTCTTGATTCAGTTTTTGGCAATGCGTGACAAAATCCCATCAATTGACCATTACGTGACATAGAAATGAAGTCCAACATCAAACGCCATATTTACATTTCGACGAGAGGAGAACATAAGGTTTTCTCTTTACAAGCAAGAGACTGACGCTAGAAGGCTTCACTACTTTTATGGATTGCTGTTTTAGAACAAGGGACAGAAAGGTGCTGGATTTTCGGCTGGTGCACGATATACCAAGTCAATAGCAAGTCTCGAGTTACGTCACAAAGAACACAACAATGATTCTTATCCCTTACACAATAACACAATAGACTTCACACAATAGAACGAGACAATAGTGCATATATTGACTTGGTATATCGAGCATCACCCGGATTTTCTCTGATTCATTGGTTGAATGTCAATGAGAAAATGATGTACTTCCCCGAACACCACGCGCCGCAATGGTTATCGTGCTTGTAGGATTCTGAATATGCCAGTACCTAAATGTAATGTTTCACAGAAGGTAAGCTTAAGCATGACTTTTCTGCCATAGTTTAAGTCCAAATACCGAGGAAATCAAATACAAGAAGAAATTTTCAGGTTCCTTTTGATTATCGAATCCCAGACGCTTGCCTATTGTTTTCGTTTCTAGCAGGTTAGTGTTGTGATTATCACGATTTTGACAGCGTTAGTACTCAGCGCTGATGTAAAGCCCGAAAATAATTTTTATACCAGGTTTTACATTGACATTTCGTCTTTCGAAACGTCAAAATCTCAGGCATTTCGGTGTTTTACCGGGTAGCGAATTTGCCGATTGAAAAAGTGTGCATAATTAAGAATTTTTAGGAAGTGAATTTTGGTGATTTTAAGCGGCTCTTCGTGACCTTGAAAATTAACCCACAGAGGTATAATTGGCCTCAAATGACTTGTAAACTCCTCAAAAATATATTTCCAGGCTCAAACTGGAGTATCATTTTGATGGGGATTAAACAGAGCGAAGTTCATGATAAGGTATTAGTCACTGAATTTTGCGTGTTTTTGACCAGATGTGGGACCACAACGGATTTTTGATTTTTTAGCGGGTTTAAAAATATATTTCAAGAAAAAAATCACACCACGTTTCTAGGCTTACCATAGGCTATGTCTGGGAAGAATATGAAAAATTTTGATTTTTCATCATGTGCCACATATTTTTGATATGGCTCGGTCCTAGTGGATATTCCCTCTTAAGGGGATTAGTCGAAGGGACTAGTCTCCTCGTGTGTGCCGACCTTTAGTAATAATTAAACTCCATGTCTGTCGACTTTGTAGGAACCATGAACTGGAAGCTTCTGTGAATCATTTGCACTTTTTTATCACGCGAGAGGCTAAAATCGATTCCTTTTAGACACTCTCTTTGCATATATGTTGTAGTTAATTCTTGGTCCCAGATAATTTTATAATTTTACTACTTAGTTTCTTTCTAACTAGGTGATTTCTCTGCTTTTTTGCGGGGGGCGGGAGGGGGGGGGGGGGGGGGGGTGCACCAGCCCTAACTCTTATGGATAAGATGTGAAACGAAAAGCAATTTGTGACACAAGCTGATACGACGTTAATTTCTTTTTGTTGAGTTACTCATGAAATAGGCAAGCCTAAGTATTGGTGGAAATAGGTGCGGGACAAATCCAACAAAGAGCTGCCTATGAAGTAATAATTGATCATCGCAGTTATGCACACAACTTTAAAAAGCAGCTGCGAAGTTAAGACTTCAAGAAAAAAAAAATCAGCCTTAAAACGGGATTCGAGTCCATGTCCGCTGCGATGGCGTACAATGCTCTAGCTATCAACTGAGCCATCAAGTCAACTGGGAGCTGGCCACGTTGTGAGTTCGTACTATACCCGTAGATGATTACGAATGTAAAAGTGAGTATGGAAATATCATATATTTGAACTGCCGAGAAAGATGTCAAGACAGTGATTGATCATGGCAGTTATACACACAACTTAAACAGCTATGTACACGCATTTGTTTACAAAACTGCCATGATTAATCATGTCTCCATATCTTTATCCGTAGTTCAAATATACAATATTTCATTTTTCAGCTGTAAAATTTTGCCAGTTTTAAAGTCCTAATCGATTAATCTTCTTACACGAATAATAGCACCAAGCAGAGCAGTCACCTGCCTTCGCTAAAAGACAAATAGTGTGACGTTACCAAGAGAAAAAAAACAAGCAGAAAAAAACTCATTTGTGACCCGGGAAGAATAAGAAACTAAACCGGCAAATGTCGGGACACTTGAATGCAACGATGAATGAAACAAAGCCATCGAGTTGCTCCAGCAATCCTACAGCAGAAAAAAAAAAGGAAAAACGTTCGCTTACTGCCTGATCTTCATTGTTTCATTTGCTGGGAAACACCGTATTGGAATAATTGTCTACAAGACGAAAGCCATGAGAAAACCCATCAACTTTTCATTGTAAACATGGCCATGTCAGATCTGCGGTTTTCCATTTTCGTTATTCCTCCGCTTATACTAATGTTCCACACAGACTCCTGGCTGATCGGTGGCTCTCTTGGCCAGGCCTTCTGTAAGTTAAGAGCCTTTGTACCAGATGTCTCCACTTTTGTTTCTTTTGGTTTTTGGTTCTGATAGCAGTGGATCGATTTGGTGCTGTGGTATTTCCTCTCCGTTCTCCACTCATCAGTTCAAAACTGTGCCCGTTCTTCATTCTCACCACTTGGATCGTCGCGATAGCTGTTAATTCCCAGAGCTCTTCGTTTTGAAACTAGTTGAATATCCTCATGGACTGGTTTGTGAGCGGCATTGGAAAGAAGTTTTGGAGAATCCTCATCTGATGAGAATTACGTCGTGTCCATTGTGGTTGTGTTCATTTTTATCCCGTTGGTATTCATAGCGATAACTATACATTATCATCTATTTAAAACTCAAGTCACAGAAGATTCCAGGTGAACAATCAGCCAAGGTTGGACAACAGCGCCAGCAAAGAGAACAAAATGTGTTAAAGATGGCCATTGCTATTGTGTTAGGGTTTGCAGTGTGCTGGCTCCCCGTCGCTATCTCCTGGTGTATTTACCTCTCTACGCACACCATCCAATTGCGGAATTGTGTCATCCTGAACGTTCTCTATGCTGTCAATTTCATGGGTCTAGTAAATTCTGCCATAAATCCTTGTATCTGTTTAATTTTGAGCAGAAATTATCGTAGCAAACTTAGGGCTCTATTTAGATAATTTATTGTGAACAACTCACCAGCTGTTGATACTCATGTACAGTTTTGAGGTTCAGTGGACCGAAACGTGTAAAAGAATAACTCCAATTTTGATTAGCTTTTTCTGATGTGATTCAGTGTACACTGTGACTTAAAGAAACCTTGCAGAATGGTTTTAACCTTTCTTTGGAGACTAAGTTAATTTTGCTATCATTTTGTGGTTATTGAACACTCTTATTGTAATCTTCGCTCTAAAACCTGTACCTCTTAAGGTGCCAGTATTCGTAGAATTGCTTTGACTATTTTAGTATATTGTAAATGTATATATAATTTATGGTTCATTTTTTATCTATTATTCATAATAGTGTTCATTATTTATTTTATTTTATGTTGTTAACGTCAGCAAAATACATCGACACACAAATAAAGTTCTTTATTATTTTTTATTATTATATTTATTTAAAGACTGCATTTTGTTTCATCACTGCCTGCTTGATAAACGTGATCATAAATGACCGTTATTTTTACAACAAAATTTTATTTAAAATTAGAAATATAAGTAATTACATTAGTTTCCCCCCGCAACAGCCCTAACCCTTGAGGTCAAGATGTGAAACGAAAAGCATTTGTGACTCAAGCTGATAGGACACTAATTCCTTTTGTTGAGCTACTCATGAAATAGGCAACCCTAAGTATTGGTGGAAATAGGTGCGGGACAAATCTAACAAAGAGCTGCCTATGAAGTCATAATAGATCATCGCAGTTATGCAAACAACTAAGCAGCTGCGAAAATTAAGACCTGAAAAAAAAAAAAAAAAATCAGGCTTAAACAGGATTCGCACCCATGACCGCTGCGATATCGGTACAGTGCTCTAGATATCTACTGAGCCATCAAGCCAACTGGGAGCTGGTCACTTTGTGAGTTCGTTATATACTCGTAGACTATGAGGCGAATGTAAATGTGAATATGTGAAATATCATATTTATTTGAACTGCCCGAAAAAGATATGAAGACAGTGATTGATCATGGCAGTTATACACACAAATTAAGCAGCTATGTATCCGCAGCTGCTTTAGTTGTGTGCATAACTTCCATGATTAATCAGGTCTGTATATCTTTATTCGCAGCTCAAATATATGATATTTCATATATTCACTCGTAAAGTTCTGCCCAGTTAAAGGTGTCGTGGAAATTTCCTAATCGATTAATCTTTTCGGGCACCAAGCCGAACAGTCCCCCTGCCTTCGCCAGGACATAAATAAAGCGACGTTTACCAAAGCAAGCAGAACGTGAACAAAGCAAGAGTGAACAAACCAAGCAGAAAAAAAAAACTCATTTGTGACCCGGGGAGAAATAAGAAAACTGAACGGCAATGTCGGAAACTGACTTGAATACAACGATGAATGAAACGCAGCCCATCGAGCTGCCCCAGCTATCCTACAGCAGAAAAAGTTGGAAAAAACCTTTGCTTACTGCCTGTTCTTCATTATATCATTTGCTGGAAAACACCGTCATCGGAAATAATTGTCTACAAGACGAAAACCATGAGAAAACCCATCAACATTTTCATTGATAAACATGGCTATGTCGATCTGCTGTTTCCTATTTTTGTTATTCCTCCACTTATACTAATGCTCTACAGAGACTCTGGCTGATCGGTAGTTCTCTTGCCAGTCTTCTGTAAGTTAGAAGCCTTCATATTCAGAGCCTGGTTCTGATAGGCAGTAGATCGATTGGGGTGCTGTGGGGTATTTTCCTCTCCGTTCTCCACTCATCAGTTCAAAGGCTGAGCCCGTTCTTCATTCTCGCCACTTGGATCGTCGCGATAGCTGTTAACTCCCAGAGCTCTTCGTCAGAAACTTGTTGAATATCCTGATGGACTTGGTTTGTGAGAGGCAATTGGAATGAGTTTTAGAGAGTCTCATCTCCTCTGACAACTACTTCAATGATCTTATATAGTTTGTGTTCATTTTCCATCCCTTTGTGTTGATAGCCATACTTTACATTGTCATCTATTTAAAACTCCATCACAGAATTATTACCAGGCGAGCAATCATACCAACGCTGGCAACAACGCCAGCAAAGGAGAGAAATGGTGTTTAAAGATGGCCATTTCTATTGTGTTAGGTTTTATACATACATTTTGAACATCGGCGGTTTGGTGCGCACTCTGGGTAGCGCAACAATACTGCCAAGTCCTGAAACAAATCAAATTACTGTCACTCATCATCTCAATAGTATTAACTCTCTTAATTTGGCTTTTACTTAAAACCTATACAGAGTAGAGGTTGTGGAAAAAAAAAAAACATCATCTAAAGTCAAGGTGTGTGCGGATTGGAATCGGTCCTGACTTTTTTGATGTGAGTATGGACATACCAGTAGTGTGTGTGATGGGTTCTGGGCAATATGAAGTTATTGCGTCCAATTTTAAGAAATCGCAAATGGTTATTCATCTAAGCTACATATATTTGCGATCAATCTGGGTGGTGTGTGTGTCCGAAACAGCAACAGCGTGAAAAGAACATTGAACAGGTTTGGAGGGGTTAGGTTAAGTGTTTATAGCGTGAGCATATAGATAACCCAAGATGGCGGAATTGTCTACTGTGTGTCCATATGAGTACGTGTTTGCTCACGACACCACGTCAAGGCGTCCTATGGTCAATTAAAGCGGAAGTGACTTTATTAACACGGGATGGTGTGTTGCAGCTGACCGCGTGGCAGTCAGATGCCAATCAGCTTTCGGGCGCGATCAAATAAAAGTGTATCGAAGGAGACTAGTTCTTTACATACTTTCCCCGGAAAGGGGAGGGGGATGGCGCATTGGACGAGGACATGAGGTCAGGACGCTAGAAGGATGGGGCGTCCAATTCGGCAACATGATGCTGTTCGTAAAGACGAGACGTACGGCCGCGGGCCACTCTGGGGCAGAAACCCTCACTACATGAATTGGCCATCTTTTACCAGGGCTCTCCCTTTGGACATGGCGTTGTTGCGCCCAGGGGATGGATGGCTCTCGCCTGGTCGTCTGTGACGTGAGTTTTAATAGATTTACAATAGATGAATATGGCTTCACACCAACAGGGATAAATGCCAACTATATAAGACATGAAGTAGTTTTCCAGAGATAGGACTCTCTCCATCGACCTCCGTTCAGTTTCCAATGCCGGTCTCACAACACCGTCCCTCAGATTCAACAAGTGTGAGGAGTGTCTGACGAAAGCTCTATCGGGTTAACATATCCGACGATCCAAGTGCGAGAATGAGAACGTGGCCTCAGCTTTGTGAACTGAGAGTGGAGGGACACACTAGATGTTGAACATACCAGTGCCAATCGATCTCTGCTATCAGAACGCTGAGTGTCTGAATAGAACAGCGGTATGGAAGGGGGGGAGACTTTT
>JAHPZR010044746.1:0-16545 GCA_019787425.1 Platygyra sinensis | reverse complement strand
TCATGACAATCGCTCTTTCAGTTATTGACAAAGAAGCTATTGACTCCCGAGCCGAGGTGAAGAAATTTGATAAAGCTAGTCTCAAACATGTGGAGACGCAGGATTTCTTAAAGACAAGTCTTCCCACCCCACAAAGTAAGTCTCTCATATCAAGTTATTCCTCAACATAAAGGACCTCAGTATTAAATTACAGTATTAAATTACACAGGCACTTGTGTTTTTGCTGCAAGTTCTTAAACTCTTGGCGTGCGAGGTCTTGTCAAGAGCACTACATCTATGTGTCCTGTCTACACTATTGATTCTTGCATGGGTTTCATAAAAAAACAAATTTACCATTTTTCACCTGTTGTCACGAAGCTCTCTAGAACCTCTAATTTCATTGGATCTTGTTGGCACGAAGCTCTATTGTTTTAGGGCTAGGGTCCATTGTTACCATTGTTTGTATATAACTTTCTCAACCAATCCTGTGAGACGTTCCGAAGAGCTTCGTGGCGGCCCTTTATCACAACTTTCCTCAAAGTTGTCATTGCCCCCGGAAACTGGAAAAACTGAAAATGTTTGTTGGCTGTGCGAGCATAAAACATCGCTGCCATTGAAAGGGAGAAGTTGATAACTCAGTATTATTTTTTGTTTTCAGCTCTCGTTGCAGAGGGGATTCCGCGTTCATCAAAGTTTTGATGAGTAAGGCTTGTTGTTGGAATACTTTAGAACAGCAACTTTCAAATGAAGACTACAGGAGCCATTTAATGGATTACATTCTTATCAATGGAGCTACATTTACCAAATTTAGTAATGATAGTCTCGGAGGAGGTTTTATGAATGATTATTCTGATTTGCACCCATTAACAAAAACCTTCCTGGAAAAAAAAAAAAAAAAAAAAAGAAAAATTTGGACAAGAATGGATTCCCAACATTTTACCTCCAGCATGAAGATATTTACGATGGCTTTAAGAGCAAATGCACAGGAATATTGAGCAAAGCGTGGCCACGGCCAAAATTTTACTAATCTTTGTTTTGAGTTTATAGAGAGGTTTTTATGAGTTTTCAAAGGTTTTGGGGTTCTATTTTCTAAATACGGCCTTCTAGCAGGAATATTTGGGAAAATGGATTTCGCACTCTGAATGAATTAGCAAAAAATAACATTGCAAAAACGTCCTCGCATTAAACGTTAAGACTATATATCTTCGGGAATTAGGCACTAGCATCAAAAGGAAAAGGTTTTGGCACTCGATATTCGTCAGTTTTTCGGTTGCAGATGGTAGCTGTTACTGCGAAAAACAAATCCTTTGATGAAGATTTGATTGACAATAGTCGTTGTAAAGCAAGTTTTACCATATAGTGTATAATTTCAAAATGACTTTTCGTTATGTGGCCTTAAGATGTCGAAATGTTCTTCTTGCACGAGTGCTTGGGCTTTTTAAGGCGGGAGTACACCTGAATTTAAGTGAAATTTTGGTAAGTTTAAAGAGAGGTTGACAGGGAAAAAAGGGTTTTGGAACACCACCAGACAGTTGCTTGACCGCACAATGGCACCCCAGGTTGTTGGGCAACTGTTTGGAGTGTATCTACCAATTTGTAATTTCAAACTCTAATTTTCAACAACACCAAATCTTGGAAATTTCCTATTTCCATAAATTGTACTAATCCTTTGAGAAAGACTATTTATCTCCAAATATACCTAAAAATCCCCACAAAAATTTACAAACGACCCAAAACATAGATATGTGAAATGAGCATAGAGATTCTTGATTGATTACATTCTTTCTTCTGTTTACATTTTGAAGAAGGAAAACCATCGTTTAATTTGCCGTTTGACAGCTTTAGATGCTCGTCACCTTAATGTGTTGTCCGGCATACTGCGTTTACAAATTATAAAGACTTCTTCGTCTTGTTTGCTCAATTTATTGGGCTTGGTGAAATTCTTGGCTGAATTTCTTTTAAGGTTATCGGTAAAAACCGGTAAAACTACGGCCGAAAAAATGACTGCAAAGCCGTAAGCAAAATAATTTCTAATGCTTTGGCACCGATTATTATTAAAACTCAAACGCCGCAGGAATAATAATAGTCAATCTTTACCGAATTTTCAGCAACATTTCTACAGTCCTCCGTTTGATTCAGGCGTAGTGATATGCATATTGTGTTTAATAAGTAGTTTTCCTCCGTTTTGTTGTGGCTGAAATGTCAAGTGGATGATTAGTACTCCACTAGACTTGCTGATACAGCAAGTATGGAATGTGTAATTAACCATAATACTAAATCCCTACACTCTTTTGAAACCTAGTAAATTACTAATAGCACCTCCATATCCCCTCTTGCAACATGAACTATTTTTTCTCTGCATTAAGCAGTGATCCTGTATGTAAAGAAAGCTCTACACTGAGTTTGATTGGCTATTTAATTTCATTAGTGCCACTGTATTTGGTCAGGGAAACATGGTCCTCATTTTTCAATTTTTTTGGGTGGGTTAAAAGTTCAGCTCTGGTGCATTTAGGATATATTTCTTATCCCTTTAGCTGTAATGTTATCAATGCTATTAAGCATGTATAAGCTTGGCTGACCAAATGTACCTCTGCATAAAAACTTGAGAGTGTACATAGTATAACTTAGTTAGAGCTTACTTATTATTTTTGACATAATTTTATAACTAATGGAGTCACACAGTAAATCGACAGTTCCTGTAGTCCACAGTCTTAGTGGAGAAAAAAAGCCCATCACTTATTGAAATTGAATTATAGAATTATTATTGAAAGCTTACATATAATGTTGTTTTTAACATTTATGCCAGACTGATTTAGTCATTGTGAATGTTCCAGTTTTGTTGTAGAGAATGGATCTCATTTCATTCCGGTATGCTGTTTTTAATACTGTACAGCTGGCATCCTCTGTAGTGGAAAAACATGCCAGACAAAAATTATGCCATTTCTTCCGTTGTGTTGTGATAGCGAAGCTATTTTGTCAAAAAATGTTTGGTCTCGGTCACCCGAACGGGAGCGTTCGTATGGAAAATTTTTTGGCTCATCCACATTACCAAGATATCGGTCGCACTGACGTCCGAGATTTCAGTAACCGGGACAGCACGGCTTCTCTTTTGAAAAAATCGAAATTTCACCGAACTAAAGAACGGCGAGGTAAGATCTCGGGAACAGCCAGCCCTGTTTACCGGCTCATATGAACAGGCCCTGTGAAAGTGAATGAAAGTGGCAAAAACCGTGAAGATGCAAGCATGGCTCGCTTGGAATAATTTAACTGTTAATTTTTCAACACTGTCTCAGGAAATACATGTCATTCCGTGGATCAACTAACAAAGTCTTTACACGTGGAAAAATGACGACGGCATAGCATTGAACCGACATTACAGGCTGAATCTAGTAACACAATTAAAGGTCGCGATACTGACCGCGTAGTTCAATTTCTCAGAGGTTTACGAATGTATAAAGGGAACTTTGTACAATCGATGGTTTCATAGAAACGGCATTGATTTCAGCGTTAAAGGATATTTTATTACAGCTCATGAAATTTTCTGGGCAGTGATAAAGTGTACGCTATGACCTGGTGACCTTTGTAGAGGTCTCAGTGACGAACGTACTTAAATTTGTCTTATAATTTTAATAATGTACTCCTTTATCACCATATTCATCGCGGCATCAGATTAACCAAATTAAAAGCCTTAAATCAATATTTTGCTATGAAAGCGGATTTTATGAAGTAAAAGTTTATTAAATCAGTTTTTACACTACTTGCGTGTCGATGTTTCGTTACCGTGACAATGTGCAAATTGGCTGGAATTTCAGAGAAAATTCGCAGATTTTAGTGGCCGTTTCCAAGGCGCCCATTAAGGCGGAGGTCCACATGAAAGCCGTATTTTGGCTCGCTATTATGTTTTTAATGCAAATATCTCGTTTACGTTTCAATCAATCAAGAATCAATCAAGAATCAAGAATGTAATCAATCAAGAATCTCTATGCTCATTTCACATATCTATGTTTTGGGTCGTTTTGTAAATTTTTGTGGGGATTTTTAGGTATATTTGGAGATAAATAGTCTTTCTCAAAGGATTAGTACAATTTATGGAAATAGGAAATTTCCAAGATTTGGTGTTGTTGAAAATTAGAGTTTGAAATTACAAATTGGTAGATACACTCCAAACAGTTGCCCAACAACCTGGGGTGCCATTGTGCGGTCAAGCAACTGTCTGGTGGTGTTCCAAAACCCTTTTTTCCCTGTCAACCTCTCTTTAAACTTACCAAAATTTCACTTAAATTCAGGTGTACTCCCGCCTTAAAAAGCCCAAGCACTCGTGCAAGAAGAACATTTCGACATCTTAAGGCCACATAACGAAAAGTCATTTTGAAATTATACACTATATGGTAAAACTTGCTTTACAACGACTATTGTCAATCAAATCTTCATCAAAGGATTTGTTTTTCGCAGTAACAGCTACCATCTGCAACCGAAAAACTGACGAATATCGAGTGCCAAAACCTTTTCCTTTTGATGCTAGTGCCTAATTCCCGAAGATATATAGTCTTAACGTTTAATGCGAGGACGTTTTTGCAATGTTATTTTTTGCTAATTCATTCAGAGTGCGAAATCCATTTTCCCAAATATTCCTGCTAGAAGGCCGTATTTAGAAAATAGAACCCCAAAACCTTTGAAAACTCATAAAAACCTCTCTATAAACTCAAAACAAAGATTAGTAAAATTTTGGCCGTGGCCACGCTTTGCTCAATATTCCTGTGCATTTGCTCTTAAAGCCATCGTAAATATCTTCATGCTGGAGGTAAAATGTTGGGAATCCATTCTTGTCCAAATTTTTCTTTTTTTTTTTTTTTTTTTTTTCCAGGAAGGTTTTTGTTAATGGGTGCAAATCAGAATAATCATTCATAAAACCTCCTCCGAGACTATCATTACTAAATTTGGTAAATGTAGCTCCATTGATAAGAATGTAATCCATTAAATGGCTCCTGTAGTCTTCATTTGAAAGTTGCTGTTCTAAAGTATTCCAACAACAAGCCTTACTCATCAAAACTTTG
Organism: Platygyra sinensis; assembly: GCA_019787425.1. Lineage (NCBI taxonomy): Eukaryota > Metazoa > Cnidaria > Anthozoa > Scleractinia > Merulinidae > Platygyra > Platygyra sinensis. The sequence goes on along the minus strand of JAHPZR010044746.1, from coordinate 11,512 downwards.
ATGAACGCGGAATCCCCTCTGCAACGAGAGCTGAAAACAAAAAATAATACTGAGTTATCAACTTCTCCCTTTCAATGGCAGCGATGTTTTATGCTCGCACAGCCAACAAACATTTTCAGTTTTTCCAGTTTCCGGGGGCAATGACAACTTTGAGGAAAGTTGTGATAAAGGGCCGCCACGAAGCTCTTCGGAACGTCTCACAGGATTGGTTGAGAAAGTTATATACAAACAATGGTAACAATGGACCCTAGCCCTAAAACAATAGAGCTTCGTGCCAACAAGATCCAATGAAATTAGAGGTTCTAGAGAGCTTCGTGACAACAGGTGAAAAATGGTAAATTTGTTTTTTTATGAAACCCATGCAAGAATCAATAGTGTAGACAGGACACATAGATGTAGTGCTCTTGACAAGACCTCGCACGCCAAGAGTTTAAGAACTTGCAGCAAAAACACAAGTGCCTGTGTAATTTAATACTGTAATTTAATACTGAGGTCCTTTATGTTGAGGAATAACTTGATATGAGAGACTTACTTTGTGGGGTGGGAAGACTTGTCTTTAAGAAATCCTGCGTCTCCACATGTTTGAGACTAGCTTTATCAAATTTCTTCACCTCGGCTCGGGAGTCAATAGCTTCTTTGTCAATAACTGAAAGAGCGATTGTCATGAATTTCTTAAACTGTTATCTAAACAAGTTTCTTCCAAGTCTCCAACTGTTTTAAACTTAACTCTTAATTTCCTTAATTACTGCTCTTTGTAGAATCTGTCCAGACGGCCAAAAGGTTGTTTTAGGTTTTCGTTATCTCTTTAACATCTAAAAATGTCTTCAAACCCAGAAAAGTGAATTCCGATGCTCTTTGCCATAAAATCAAGCCTTAAAACCAAAGACTACAATTGGAGAAAAGCCACAAACTGTTCAGGACGCCAAAACCGGAAAAACCGCAGTTTTAAGAGGCTGTCTCTCTAAAAACCGACCACTGATTTTACTTCGAAAATTCGATTTTCTCATAAGCTGGGATTTTAAAGCCCTTACCTTGTCAATCACTAAATTGAGTTTTAGTAGTAGCAGTAGGGTAGATATTGGCAAATTCCTTATGATCATCGTTATAAATAGAAAGTGATCTTTGCTTAATTCCAATGGTTCGAGCTTGCATGGCTGTATTTAGACATTTCCAGACCACAAATCATTGTCTTCATCTTTTTTACACATCGGCTAATCAATAAACTTTACAATATCCTTGAAGCAAACTTGATGATATCTCGAAAGCCTCAGAATCTTTCCAGCCCCCGAAGCCATAAATACCGTATACTCGTTTCCAATCCTGGGCGCTGCCAATTGTAGTTCGTTTTCGCAAAGCTCTCGGAAACCGTCGGATTTTCTTATCATGAACACCACGATTTGCGCAAAACCTAATTTTTAGAGTTGGTTCTGCTTCCTGTTGGTATGACTGATATTTTTAAAAAGGATTTTCAACAAAGGAAACATTGTTCAAACTTCGTTGCATTTGACCTTTAAAATAGTAGTTCTTGCAAAATTATACAGAATTGAAATACGCGCTAAAAGGTTTTCTAGGCATGCACATCTTCAAATTATATTTTTTATTTATATATGACGAATACTACATTAAGCAGCTGCGAGGGCAAAATAAGTGTAAAAAAAAAAAATACGGAAAGGCTTTTCTCCAACATTGATCAGTTTAGAATTTGGTTAAATTTTATCCACTGAGTAAATCGAAACTGAGACGAGTATCCTTATTAAACTTCTCATGTTCTCGTTAAGAGGCATCCGTTCCTAATGCAAACATCGTTTCTTTAAAATAGATTGAAGGTTGGCTAAAAAGGTTTCTTTTCACCAGCGCGTCTGGGTTAGAAAAGCAAACTTGCAGATGCAGTAAGGTGCTTTAAGTAGCGCCCGCTTTGGTCAGGAACGTTTCCAAACAAACGAGCTACAACCGCCAACATCTGACAGCGTCATTTGGTGATTTAAAACAAAATTGAGTTAATCTTTATTGTAGAAAAATGGCCATAAAATTAGAGATATTGCAGGAAAACAAGACATATTTCTCGACATACGCTCACATTTTTGTATTGCACAAGTTTCAGCGTTTTTTTTTTTCTTTTTTTTCTTTTTCTTCTTTGTGCCAGCAAGGCTCACATTTTGTTTGTATAAATGTTTATTTCACGCGGAAAGGTTTTTTGTAAATTTAAATGACTGAATTTTAATGGATTATTTTTATTGAGGAAAGCTGTAAGTTTAAGAAAAATAAATAAATGAGTGATCTAGGTTTGAATACTGAAATTATCTCATAGTTGTCAAGAAAGTTTTTAGAGAGTCTTGCAAAACTGTTTCAGCAGAATAGAAAAGAAAACGAAGGTGTCTTTTTTATCTGTGCCATTGGTATAAACGGTGGATCATCATTAAACATGATTCTTTACAGTTGGAAGATAGAAGAAGTCAGACAAGCGGCGAACGACACAATCAGACAACTGTTTTGTCATTGTTTTTCGAGTTATTCTTTTAGGCCAATGCGATAGAAAATGATAATATTAGCATTTTATAAGTTCTCGTGAACATTGCCTTCAAATTTGAAGTGTTCCTTATCCATGTTAATATATCAGTAGGAAATGTCTTTCTTGCGATATGATAGCCGTCGAGAACCTTTTCATCATTGTTGTAATTAACTGTGAACAAAGAAGAACAAGAAGTTGCCAGTTTTCTCCGCGGTAAGTATTTCACAGCTGAAAAAACGGAGCTTTTTTTTAGAAGGTTAAGCAATTCTGACACGAAAATGAAGAGTTTCCTAGTACAGTGAGTCGGTAATTGATTGATAGCGCAATTTCCGTTATAGGAGAAAATTAACACACCGTAAAATTGTGCCGTTAATTTTTCAAAACTATCTGGAGTTCAGCCATACTCTGGTGTCTCAACTATTTGTCTTTAGTTCATCAGCCTCCCGCCTCGCCTTTCATCAAATGTTCATGACACTAAAACAAAGAATGACGGAAGCGTTGTTAACATTCAGGCGAGAATTACTAAAAAAAATTGTGCCTCGAGGCTTAACTGCTTTTTTTTTTTATTTTGGAACATGCAAATTTCTGCAATTTAGTTTCATATAGATGGCTCATATTTCTGCAGCTGCGAGGGCGAGATGGATTAATTACTAACATAAATTGTCTTATCGTTGTCAAAAAAGATGTTTTTGAGAGTCGTGCAAAACAATTGCAACAGAATAGAATAGATAACAAAGGTGTCTTTTTAATTGTGTCATTGGTATAAACGGTGGATCATTAAACCCGATTCTTTACTGTTGGAAGATAGAAGAAGTCAAACAAGCAGTGAAGGACACAATCAAACAAGAGTTTAATTTGCTATTGTTTTTTCTACGAGTTAGATCTTGTAGACCAATACGATAGAATGTTAGAAGTTCTCGTGAACGTTGCCTTCAAACTAGAAGTGTTCCTTATTCATGTTAATATATCAGTAGGATATGTTTCTCTTGCAATATCATAGCCGTCGAGAAAAATTTCATCATTGCTCTAATTAACATAAAAATATGTTTCAAATTGCAGGTTTACAACTGTAAAGAAAGACAAAGAAAATGCCATACTTCTCCGCAGTACGATATTTCACAGCTGAGAAACGGAGTTTTTATGCGATGGGCAAGCAGTTCTGACACGAAAATGAACATTTCCTAGCGCACTGAGTCGCTAATTAATTGATAGCGCAAAGTCCGTTATAACAACTGCAGCGTGAAATTTTGCAGTTGCCTTTTTGTAATAACTACCTCATGGTGTTCTGCTCCCTTGTACCAAATAATTCATTACACTGACTATGGAATAAAACATAGAGTGAGGGATACGTATTTAACACTCAGGTGAGAATTACTTTACAATTATACCTCCTAAAATATTGTTTATTTTAGAACAAATTTCTGCAATTTTGCTCTTTCTTTCCACATTTTGTCGTTTAGAACACTAATAAAAGCAAGACCTGTCAATGAATTTGACAATGATGAAAATCAAGTAAAGCTATCACAAGTATAAGTTGTAGCAACACAGGAAGCAGGTTTAATCTCATCAAAATTCAATTTAACCGTGAATATATGTTAAATGAGAAAACTACTATTAAAGAAAATATCCATTTCTATGTTTTCTTTGCCTCATATTTCAGGCTTATATTCACTTACAAAGTAAATATAGGAGAACTGTTTTTGTCGGCCGAAGAGACAGGAAGCGAAAACCTGTTGGTCATTTTATCTTCATTAACGAATAAAGAATTAAAGTGAACTTATCTTCCATAACATGTACGACAGCTGGAACTCAGTGCTTTGGAGGCGTCAGCGAAATTAAAGAAACTCCTAAACAATTTTAAAATTACAAGGCGTTTTATCTTCGTGTAAGCCAAACTAGAGCCTCCCCGAAAACATGGCCATATTTTCGGGGACAAAGAACATTTCTAGGTGGGGTTGTACGGAGGGTACAAGACAGTTTACAGTTCACAAGACATCATTCTCACTCTATCTGCCATTAACTCGAACTTTTCTGTGGGTTGGGAAAAAATAATTTAATGAACGAGGAACAAAGAAGAATATGCAAGACATTTAAGAAATAAAACAAACATTAAAGTGCCTATGGAATGAAATTTTTGCCTAATTTTTCATTCTAAAATTTTGAACTCTATGATCCTCTGATTCTTAATTTTCGAGTCTGGGCTTCGCGTACGAATTTTTTCTCGAGCTTCAACTTGGCCGAGTCCAAATGTGCGACAAATGTGCGACATTCGCGTGGTCAAAATATGGAAATTGATACGGTTGACGTCGTAAGGTGTGTAAACTCTTCAAGCTATCATACCATCTGAGGGGAATAAGCGAGGGAGTGGGAAGTTTTTCGTTACCGGAGGGTCTGTTTTAGCGAGCTGCAAATCACCACTTACACGAAAGGCACTGTCTTGCTTATATTTTCGAAAGACGAAGTCAGAAGAGCACATTGTTAGCGATTTCTTCGGATACACCGGCCCAACTGCAAAGCGGCGAATGCGTTCGTGTTGTTCCCTTCATTTCGAGCAAAGTTTCTATCGACGGCCTTTAAACAGTGGAGATCCTCTGCATTGTAGATGCCTTAACAAAGATTTAGTGGTGGTACTCTCGAGTCTTCATACGAACAGGAACAAACTGAGCGAAGATTTCAATTGAAATAATATTGGCCTCGCATCATTGTGATTTGTGTGATTTTCCAGGAACGCATGATTTCGGCTGATGATTTCTTGCAGACTTGTTATCAGGACATGTTAGCACGATAATCCTGATGCGAAAATGTGATAGCAAATATAGGGAAATTCGTTTCAACAGAACCAGTTGGATAATTACTGTACTCGCAGCCGAAAAATGTAACAAATCCGTGTTTGCCTCGGAATGCTTCAGGACATCTTGTTTACCGTTCGTTGTGATAATGTTGATATAGGTAGGATCTACGGAGGGAGCCCGGGGGGGGGGGGGGCACTCCCATATATGGGCTATGTAGGTACGTGCCGCGGAATAGGGTATTGTTTTTGAGGTTCTCGATCCTTAAATAGGGCATCTTTTTTGAGCCTTTTGTAACTGTGTTCCTGGTGTGGTCTTTAGATAGGGTAGCTAAATTGTATTATTATACATCAGACTCACTATAAAAAAAATCTGATTGGTCGAGAGCATTCAATCAATTCACAATAGCTTGTGAACTTGACATGATAAATGCAATATCTGCTGCAGATGTTGCATTTATCATGTCAAGTTCAACGTCTGCCTGGTTACTAAGCCCCTTGGGGTGTTCTCCTCAGAAACAAAATGGTTGAACGCTTTGCTTCTGTTTCTGAGGATGAATTATGTGAAAAATGTATAACAAAACAATTATTGAATTCGGTTTTCGCATGATATCATGAATTATCAAAACCTCGTGTCTGTGTTATCCGCCTCAGCCTTCGGCTTCCGCAGATAACACAGACCTCGGTTTTGATAATTTATGATATCATGCTTAACCTCATCCAATAATTGTTTATTATCTAATACTGAAGTGTGAAAACGCCCGCCTATACGATTGTTTTTGTTAAAACTTGATGTATCCTTTTAAATATTAACAAAATAATTTTGCAACAGAGGCTTAGTAGCCTTGAATAGGGTGTAATTTTTTTGTGTTTGGGCCTTAAAAAGGGTATCAATTTTCGCTTTCTTAGTCCTTAAATAGGGTTAGGGTTTAAGAACCTTCGCGGCACACCCCTATCCAAATTTCGCGGGAGTACCCCCCCCCCCCCCCTCGGGGAGCGAGGGAGGGGAGAGAGAAAGCGAAAAAACAGCCCACGTTGGTGAGATCAGGAAAATAGTACACTGCATTCGAATCGTGTTTGGTTTGCCTTATGACCATAAACCAAATTTATCACTGAAGATGACTAAAAGCCGTTCAAGCCAAGCCGTTCGGTTAGCGCGACGTCTGTTGCGTGACAGTAGGGATACACTATGGCGGGCTTCTACTTCAGCTACTTCGGCCGTGACTATGCTGACAACTCCGTTTCCTCTGCAAACCCCGAGCAGATTAAGCCTGATTTTAATGTACGGCAACGGGGTGTTCAGCATCTGCGTGTCTTTACAAAAATGGATAGAAAGCAAGGCTATGGCGGGAAAGCGGTAGTGGAACACGCGACATGACGTCACTGGAAGTGGTCGTCACTACAGCCTCGCGTACAATATCTCAAAGTCCCTAGTTTGGCGATACAAATTGGGAGTCATGTTGCAGAACCAGACACATTGAAATACCGACGAACAGTAAACAAGACGACTTAAAGCAATCCGCGGTATGACACGGCAATGATTTTTCGGTCTGAGTTTTCGAGACACCCAACCGGCGGGCGAGTATTTATCATGACTGAGCGTGAGAGCGAGAGTATATCATGGAGTATCTTCAACAAAACGAGAACTGGTAATGGTCGGTTATGGATTAAATAAAACAATGAGAACTGGCAATGGATTTAATAAAGTAATTATTTATATTCTCCTCTTCAAGCAGAAAAGGGAAATACTGTTTGAAGCAACAAGAATATGCGTCTGGTTGATATAGTTAACCGATTTAAAACTGTTTCCTTGTTTTCGAATCGCGATTCTAAGGTCACAAAGCGTATACCATCTTCATCATCCTCGTCTTCCTCCGTCAGGTCTCCTTCTTCCTCGACCCGACTCGATAGCGCTGAACGATCGAATCAGTTAAAAGAGCCTTCCCCTTCTACCGCTAACTGCGGCGACTCAACATCACACTAAGATGATGTGTTACTGGTCAATTCATCATCTGCAGATATTTTCCACTGAATAAAACCGCCAAAAATACGGCTCAGTGAGCATTAACTTTGTAGGAAATACATTGACTCAAATTAACGTGAAGCAATCGAAATTTACACACCTTATGCCGTCACTAGTTCCAGGCCTCGGGAAACGACAATTGCATTTTTTGCCAACTTTGGCGGGATAGAAAAATTATTTTGCGTTGTCGAGTTCACCGCACTCCCCCGCATCCAGAGAATCCAAAACCTTTTTGGGTGGGGCAGGGATACTTCAGCATTTTTAGTGATAATTAAATGTATTTATCATGGGTTACGTAACCTTTTCTTTGGGGTGTTACATGGTATGCGGTTCTGTCGCTTCATTAGCGGTAGGCTATATATATTTGAGTTGTTCTCATTTATATTCATTCGCGTCTTACGACCGTCACTACGCCCTCAAAAATTATGTCCGACGTTGAAGACCTCACTCCAGCGAACACAGATTTTCCTAGCAGCGAAGTTTTGTCGTCTTCGCTTCCTAAACAACCTTTGTCTCAATCTCTCGAAGCTTCAGTACCATTCCAGTCTTCAGAATCCAGTGATATAGCGTCCGCGTTCTCTCTATTTAAGGATTATTTCGACAAGAAGTTGGGCGCCTTGAAGCGCGATATTCAAGACGAGTCGTGCAGCAATACCGATTCTGTGGCCAAAAAGCTTAAAGAAGAATCCAAGATCACGTTTAGATTCGAAGGTAATAAGAAACAGTTTCAATTCAACTCCGACCTCGCAGAAAAGGTGAAGTCGGCGTCAGTTGCTCTCGGGAAGAGAAAATTAGACCTTGTTAAAACTCAACTGGAAGAACTAGACTCTGACATCAAGAAGCGCAACAAACTTATCAGACTGGCAGACAAGTCCGCCGCCGGTTGGGATTTGGTGAACGAGTATTTATCAGACGAGCTAGCTAGCGGGTCCGAGGACGAAAAGCGTATCCGCCGTGCCGAGCAGAGGGCCCTTCGTAAACGCAACCAACGACAACAGAAAGCGAAGCCATCAAAGCAAGGTTATTCACAACCCCAATCTTCGACCACAACCACCGCGTTTGCTGACCAACGTTTATCATCCTTCAGACCTATTTCTCGTACTTTTGGCGCTATCAGAAAACCAAGACCAAGTGATATTTGTTTTGCCTGCGGCCACCCAGGTCATTGGAGGTCTCAGTGTCAAGTTAATCCTCAAACCAGATCTTCAAGCTCGGGGCAGTCTTTTCTTAGTTCTTCTGGTTTGTCGGGCATTGGAGGTAAATAGGACCACAGGATTAAAAACTTGGTCAGCAAACGCGGTGGTTGTGGTCGAAGATTGGGGTTGTGAATAACCTTGCTTTGATGGCTTCGCTTTCTGTTGTCGTTGGTTGCGTTTACGAAGGGCCCTCTGCTCGGCACGGCGGATACGCTTTTCGTCCTCGGACCCGCTAGCTAGCTCGTCTGATAAATACTCGTTCACCAAATCCCAACCGGCGGCGGACTTGTCTGCCAGTCTGATAAGTTTGTTGCGCTTCTTGATGTCAGAGTCTAGTTCTTCCAGTTGAGTTTTAACAAGGTCTAATTTTCTCTTCCCGAGAGCAACTGACGCCGACTTCACCTTTTCTGCGAGGTCGGAGTTGAATTGAAACTGTTTCTTATTACCTTCGAATCTAAACGTGATCTTGGATTCTTCTTTAAGCTTTTTGGCCACAGAATCGGTATTGCTGCACGACTCGTCTTGAATATCGCGCTTCAAGGCGCCCAACTTCTTGTCGAAATAATCCTTAAATAGAGAGAACGCGGACGCTATATCACTGGATTCTGAAGACTGGAATGGTACTGAAGCTTCGAGAGATTGAGACAAAGGTTGTTTAGGAAGCGAAGACGACAAAACTTCGCTGCTAGGAAAATCTGTGTTCGCTGGAGTGAGGTCTTCAACGTCGGACATAATTTTTGAGGGCGTAGTGACGGTCGTAAGACGCGAATGAATATAAATGAGAACAACTCAAATATATATAGCCTACCGCTAATGAAGCGACAGAACCGCATACCATGTAACACCCCAAAGAAAAGGTTACGTAACCCATGATAAATACATTTAATTATCACTAAAAATGCTGAAGTATCCCTGCCCCACCCAACAAGGTTTTGGATTCTCTGGATGCGGGGGAGTGCGGTGAACTCGACAACGCAAAATAATTTTTCTATCCCGCCAAAGTTGGCAAAAAATGCAATTGTCGTTTCCCGAGGCCTGGAACTAGTGACGTCATAAGGTGTGTAAATTTCGATTGCTTCACTTTAATTTGAGTCAATGTATTTCCTACAAAGTTAATGCTCACTGAGCCGTCTTTTTGGCGGTTTTATTCAGTGGAAAATGTCTGCAGATGATGAATTGTCCAGTAACATATCATCTTAATGTGATGTTGAGTCGCTGCAGTAAGCGGTAGAAGGGGAAGGCTCTTTTAACTGATTCGATCGTTCAGCGCTATCGAGTCGGGTCGTGGAAGAAGGAGACCTGACGGAGGAAGACGAGGACGATGAAGATGGTATACGCTGTGTGACCTTAGAATCGCGAGTCGAAAACAAGGAAACAGTTTTAAATCGGTTAACTATATCAACCAAACGCATATTCTTGTTGCTTCAAACAGTATTTCCCTTTTCTGCTTGAAGAGGAGAATATACATAATTATTTATTAAATCCATTGCCAGTTCTCATTGTTTTATTTAATCCATAACCGACCATTACCAGTTCTCGTTTTCTTGAAGATACTCCGGGATATACTCTCGTTCTAACGCTCGGTCATGATAAATACTCGCCCGCCGGTTGGGTGTCTCGAAAACTCAGACCGAAAAAACATTTCTGTGTCATACCGCGGAATGCTTTAAGACTTTAAGTCGTCTTGTTTACTGTTCGTCGGTATTTGAATGTGTCTGGTTCTGCAACATGACTCCCGATTTGTATCGCCAAACTAGGGACTTTGAGATATTGTACGGCGAGGCTGTAGTACGGCGGCAATAGTGACGACCACTTCCAGTGACGTCATGTCGCGTGTTCCACTACCGCTTACCCGCCGTAGCCTTGCTTTCTATCCAAGACACGCAGATGCTGAACACCCCGTTGCCGTACATTAAAATCACGCTTAATCTGCTCGGGGTTTGCAGAGGAAACGAAGTTGTCAGCATAGTCACGGCCGAAGTAGCTGAAGGAGAAGCCCGCCATAGTGTATCTTAAAAGTCCCTACTGTCACGCAACAGACATCGCGCTAACCGAACGGCTTGGCTTGAATGGCTTTTAAGTCATCTTCAGTGATAAATTTGGTTTATGGTCATAAGGCAAACCAAACACGATTCGAAACAGTGTACTATTTTCCTGATCTCACCAACGTGGGGTGTTTTTTCGCTTTGCTTTCTCTCTCCCCTCCCTCGCTCCCCCGGGGGGGGGGGGGGGTGGGGTGGCGGTGGGGGTACTTGCGCGAAATTTGGATAGGGGTGTGCCGCGAAAGTTCTTAAACCCTAACCCTATTTAAGGACTAAGAAAGGGAAAATTGATGCCCTTTTTAACACCCAAACACAAAAAATGACACCCTATTCAAGGCTACTAGGCTTCTGTTGCAAAATCATTTTGTTAATATTTAAAAGGATACATCAAGTTTTAACAAAAACAATTGTTAAGGCGGGCGTTTTCACACTTCAGTATTAGATAATAAACAATCATTGGATGAGGTTAAGCATGATATCATAAATTATCAAAACCGAGGTCTGTGTTATCTGCCGAAGCCGAAGGCTGAGGCAGATAACACAGACACGAGGTTTTGATAATTCATGATATCATGCGAAAACCGAATTCAATAATTGTTTTGTTATACATTTTTCACATAATTCATCCTCAGAAACAGAAGCAAAGCGTTCAACCATTTTGTTTCTGAGGAGAACACCCAAGGGGCTTAGTAACCAGGCAGACGTTGAACTTGACATGATAAATGCAACATCTGCAGCAGATATTGCATTTATCATGTCAAGTTCACAAGCTATTGTGAATTGATTGAATGCTCTCGACCAATCAGATTTTTTTATAGTGAGTCTGATGTATAATAATACAATTTAGCTACCCTATCTAAAGACCACACCAGGAACACAGTTACAAAAGGCTCAAAAAAAGATGCCCTATTTAAGGATCGAGAACCTCAAAAACAATACCCTATTCCGCGGCAC
>JAHPZR010044744.1:0-11768 GCA_019787425.1 Platygyra sinensis | reverse complement strand
CTCAGTGATTTGACACGGCTAAGGCTGCCAATCTGTACCTCTGTCATCCAGAAAATGACTTCCTGGATTTCGTGAATGCACCTGTTCGGCAAGAGGATTACCTATTGACAGAACTTTAAAGCCTCTTATAGCAAGTGAGTGCCTTGTCATGGAATTATGGGTTTTGTTTCTTTTAAAACTGTAGCTTCTCAGGGATTATCTTGACTCTGAAGATAACTTAAAGGACCCTAGTCAGCCTCCGCCATTTTTCGATGACATCGAAATTCATTGATATAGCATGATGAAGCAAATTCTTATTATATTTACTGCAAGCTGTGATCCTGAAGGCATGTTTAATTATCTTGAGTAGTTTTACAGTGATTTTCCTTCGTTTCGACAGGCTCCGAATAAAATTTATTATTATACATCAGACTCACTATGAAATATCTGATTGGTCGAGAGCATTCAATCAATTTCCAATAGCTTGTGAACTTGACATGATAAATGCAATATCTGCTGCAGATATTGCTTAAATTTATCATGTCAAGTTCAACGTCTGTGTTACTAAGCCCCTTGGAGTGTTCTCCTCAGAAACAAAATGGCTGAATGCTTCGCTTCTGTTTCTGAGGATGAATTATGTGAAAAATGTATAATAAAACAATTATTGAATTCGGTTTTCGCATGATATCATGAATTATCAAAAGCTCGGTTTTGATAATTCATGATATCATGCTCACCTCATCCAATAATTGTTTAATAGCCAAATTCTCGCATGTAAACAAAAACAAAGGTGTTGCTGACTTAAGGTGCCTTTAATTGAATAAATGTTGAATAAATGTTGGTCACACCCAGATAATCATGTATAAGAAAAGATGAAGGGATGAAAACCAATTTTCAAGTTAAATGTCTTTTTCGTTTCATAATTTGCCTGTCTTATCTCGCTGTGAAAATTAATTAACAGATCCATCCCCCAATTAAAATTTATGCAAGAAAATAAATACAACAGGTGAAAACTTTTAGACATTTTGCAAAACAGTCTGCATATTCATGGTATTTTTTGAGAGATATTATTATCTTTCTTTTCCTTATTTCCTACCTAAAAGTTTGATCTTGTACAACGTTTGTGCAATCGAAAAGCTGATTTTGGCGTGTGCTTTTCTCTATCCACAGTTCCAACAACTGCTGGAACAGGTATGCAATATTAGATTTCTCTGTTAGTAAGAGAAAATGGGGGTGGGAGGTGCGGTGGCTTCATGGTTAGTGCCCCCATCACCCGATTGAGCTGTCTGGGTTTGAGTCCTGGCCAGGGACATTGCGTTGCAGTGCCTCTCTCTACCTAGGTGTATAAATGGGTACCGGCAAACTAATGCCGAGTGATACCCTGTGATGGACTAGCATCCCATTCAACTTAAACCTGGATAAACTCTCACCTTGTGGGCCACTTGGGCCGCATGCAGACTTTTTTTTATGAGAAAATGAAGTATAGCTTGCAGTGTTCAATCTAGGCCGCGTTGTTGCGTCATTTACGCAGAATATCCTATTCTGACGCAAAATGAAATGATCGTGGGGTCATACTGATGCAAAAAAAAGAGACAAACAAAAACCCCCCAAAATAAGTTTTCTCGTATATAAGTACTTCCAAAGCAGCAGGCAATAATAAAAGTAAATTTAAAAACAAATATGTGTGCTTACTAGCCTTATATGAACGCGTGAACGTTTGTACGAGTACTTTTTGTGTCAGGCGTGCCAATTCCGAGAGAGACTGGACGCTACTACGACGATCGATTCACGCTTCGTTCAGGGTGTGTTCTTGCGTCTACGTTAATTTTAGTTTCATGAAACGCCAGCAAAAGTTAAGTCTTTTTTTTACGCCAAAGAGAGTGGCAACGGAAAGTGAAGATCAAGGTGAACTGGAAGAGACAAATGACGAAGGTGGAGAAATTATGCATCAGTCAATTCCAGCAGTACCCATCCCCCCCCCGGGTAACCGCGGGGCATTTTCTCACGTTGTCAGTCCTGGGGGTGGGGCATTAGCAAATTTTATCGTGGCCCGGGGGCCGGGCATTAGCATACCCGGGGCTATCCCCCGGGCATTTGACACACGTGTTTTCCAAAGATGGATGAGTTTAAAGGGAAGGACGAGGCCTTTGTCGAAGACTGGCTTGTCCGTCAGGGACTAGAAAAACCTGTCGATGTTTTTAAGGTATGTTTTCTCAATTTTAGTTATTTCTTCATTACTTGTAAGCATAAAAATATATCGACATGGTGAACTATATTTTGTTTATCACAAAACAATCACTGACGTGAACACTGCGTGAATGACTATTTCGCATTTCCCATTCAAAACTAGCCTGACAATTTTTAAATTCATGAAAGTAGAATTAAAATACGTAAGGTTTGCGAATTCAACTGATGCGATCTTCAACATAGATCTTGCGAGCTTAAAATGCGATGCATCATCATTTAAAATGTCTTGATTCTTTACAGCGACAAGGTGAAAAACAAAACTATAAAAAAATTATAAAAATTTTGTTAAAAACAAAATATAAAGAAATAAGTATAGTCAGAATAAACTAGCACGTAGTGTTGCACTTGAAGTCTTTAATACCATTGCATTAAAATACTGAACAGCTGACCGTTTTATTCACTGGTTAAATAGAAAACTGCAGAAGTGTTGGAAGGCGACGATCCCGGGGGCGGGGCATTTGCCCTCTTTCTTCGTCCCCACCCCGGGGCATTTAGACAGCTTTTGTGTCCCCATCCCGGGGAATTTGCCCAATTTTTTAAAAAAAATGCTTATGCCCGGGGGTTAGCCCGGGGGGGGGGGGAATGGGCACTGCTGGAATTGACTGATGCATTAGTACAACAGCGAGTCAACCCGCAGAAGTTGCAGAACTTCCAGTCGAGCCGACGGCCTCAACAAGTACCACTGTGAGAAAATTCCGTCCGGCCTGGAAAAATTCTTATCCGTGGCTACAGTATGATTTTCGAAGTTTATTATTATCATAATAATTTGACCCAGACCATTTTTGAAATGACCCAATTTAAAATGTCATGTGGGACATTTGACCCACTTTCCATAATTTCTAGATTGAACACTGAGCTTGTTTCATCTAATAATGGTATGTTTTATTGTTAAATCTTAGGTAGCGAGACAACGGGAGTGGCCGTCTTTGACTATGAACCACTGAAAGCTAAAACAGGTATCACTTCATTGAAGCCTCTTTTAATTGTCACGATGGTAAAAGAGTGAAACATGAAATTTGGCTTTCCAACTTTAATTTGGTTCGCATAAATTCATGTCTAAATTTTTTCAAGTTTGTTGTTTGTAATCCGTGTTAATCTTCTCCATCCTTAGGCATCCTTGTTCCTTTATTAATGGTTTATTATTATCTCTTTTATGTTTTCCTACTCTTAGAAACTTAACTATTTTCAGGTCTCCTTCAATTTAAAAGTAGTTCAAAACCATTTTGTGTGGGAGTCGTGGTGGCCTCATGGTTAGCCCGCTCGACTCCAGAGCGAGCACTCCGGGTTCGAGCCCTGGCCGGGGACATTGTGTTGTGTTCTTAGGCAAAACACTTAACTCTCACGGTGCCTCTCTTCACCCAGGTGTATAAATGGGTACTGGCGAATTTAATGCTGGGTTTAACCCTGCGATGGACTAGCATCCCATCCAGGGGGGAGTAGAAATACTCCCAGTGGCTTCATGCTGCAGAAACCGGGAAAAGCTCCTGCTTGATGGGCCACTTGGCCCGAATGCAGACTTTACCAAAACCATTTTGTACTTTGTCAAAGTAACTCAAAATACTATACCATGACATCACAGTAACTTACAAACCGTGTATCAACGAACTTACTAATTTGCCTGACATTACACCTTGATTTCCACGCTAATGACATAACACTGCAAAGATCTGTGTAGTGCTGTGATTGGTTGTTTCCAAGTGTTTAATTTTCATGTGCGAATATGAACAACCAATTAGAAGATGTGATATGGATCTCTGTTAGTAGTATAACGTCATTAGTGAGGAATTTTTCGAGATGGCTTTGTCACGAGCGAGTTAAGAAACAAAGCTGCAATGGAAATGTGTTTGTTTTCGTTGCTGTTTTTACAGGTATTGCCAACAGAGCTATTCGTCCCATGCTTGGTATCGTGGACCCACTGCACACCCTTCATATGCCTGAGAGATTAACAGCTAACAGTGGTTATGATGTGCTGTGGTAAGATTGACCAATGGCGCTTGATTCCCTCAAAAAAATATTCAACAATTATTCCATGAGCGCGCGTTGGATATGAGATGATAGATAGCCAACGAGGCGCGTAGCGCCGACTTGGCTATAATCATCTCATATCCAACAAGCGCGAGTGGAATAATTGTTTTATTAAAAAACGCCTCCAAAATATAGAAAACTAGACTACAATAAAAACAAAAAGGCCCAAAAAATCACGCATACGCTCGCCATTATTGTAGATCATGGTATAATGGCTCATATACCATGATGGCTTAGCCAATGTAAACTCTCGAATTGCGTTACCCAATGATCCAGTTTTTAATAATATATATTATTACATATATGTTGAAGAGACATGTTTATCCTCTCAGTGCAAACCTTGCGAGAGGGACTGGCGCATGAAGAGAGAGATCTTGCTATAGAAGAGATAAAGTGGCGTGTTGTTTTGGCCAATGTTTTTGAGACGAATGTGCAAAGCTGTTTTGTTTGCTAGTCAAAGAGTGGTTTGTTGATTATCAAGTTGTTGTTAAAGACTCTTTAAAGGCTCGCTACCGTAGGCTTGGGCAATTCTTGCCTCTGATGACTTAAGTATTAGCAATTGATAAGTTACGTAATTTTGAGTGTAGTAAAAGTAAATTTACCTCCAACCATGAACCATACATAGTCTTTTTACCTTTCTGGTATTTTCAGTTTTTCCACAGTTTTCAGTCTTCCGTTGGTCGTTTTAAAGAAAATTACAGTCGTTTACTGTACTGAAACCGGGGCCACCCAGATAATGAAAACCAATCAGATGGCAGAATCGAAACAATAGATTCCAACTTTTTCAAATCCAACCAATCAAACGTCTGGTACAAAACAATGAAGTCTCAACTTGTTCGTTGTGATGCTCGCGACTACGTTGTTTGCGGCAAAAAATTAACAAATCGCTAGAAAATTTTCTGCTTTACTTTAGGCTTTACATTTGCAACGGTGGTAAATCATTTATAATGACCGTTTTCAACTGTGAACGTACGGCCAAAAAAATTATTCTTTACGGTTTTTGCTCAGAATCGTAGAAAAAATAATATATTTTAACACATGTTTACAAAAGAGATTTCGCTCCTGTTGTCTGTGCGTGTTTCTATTTATACACAGCTTTCGGTTGTCATTACCGTGAAATTCACCACGCAGTTCTTGGAAAAACGATTGCGTTCACTGTCTCAGCAGCTGTACATTTCGGAGTTTGAGTTCCCTTTCTGGGTTATCGCTGTATTGAAATAACATCTTCATCGAAAATCCTTTCCTATCAAAGCCTCAGCGTGTAAAATCACTCACAAAAGCAAACGACGGCGTCATTGGTACCTTCCCTTCTCAGAGACCATTTCAAGGGTTTCTTTGAAACAGACGCGACATATCCAAGCCCGACACTACACACTCTGGCGGTATCTATTGAAGAGTGACATTCTTATGCAGCTTTCCTTTTTCATGTATTTTCTAAACCAACCAACTACCCCTTTGAAATCTCAGCATATGGTACAATAAAATTCAAGCACGCGAAAGTAATAACGGTTTCAACTTAACAATTTATTGATAAGCGACACCGTAGTCGCATCACAAAGAACAAGTTGAGATTTCATTGTTTTGTACCGAATATTTGATTGGCTGGATTCGAAAATGTTGGAATCTATTGTTTCAGTTCTGCCATCTGATTGGTTTTCATTGTCTGGGTGGCCCCAGTTTCAGTAAAGGCAGTGTAAGACCAGTTTGTTGTACATTCAGTTTGTTACTTTTAAGCAATAGAGCACTTTTTCCTTGTTTACATACATGTAGTCTCATCTAAGCACGAGGAGGGTTGGCAGAATTCGCGACAATTATGCAATCCCGACACATAGTCTAGGGTTTGCATAACTTTCGAGTATACTGTAGTTTAGCGGAGACTGCAGCCCAACAGATTTAAGCACGATTACCTAAACTATGTAGTAATGCGAAGCAGCAAATAATTTCTTGTGATATTTCTCTCGTTTTTCACAGTCATGCTATCGAGTCGTACACAGCCATACCATACCAGATGCGAGGCCCACGACCTCCAAACCCCAACATGAGGCCAGCATATCAAGGCAGCAATCCAGTCAGTGATGTATGGGCCAAACATGCCCTCAGTATTGTCTCCAAATACTTAAAAAGGTTGGAGAATCATTTTCTTACAGTTAAGAATTTCGTGAATGATTAATTGTTGTAATGACAGGCCTCAAGGGAAACAGTGAGTTTTGCTTCCACGAGACGCTCAATGCTGCAAATTGACCTCAAATGAGTGTCGAGGGAAAACAAAACTCACTGTTTCCAGCTGATCTAGTCATTAAGTGTTTTGTTATCCTTCCCAAATCAAAAATAGAAAAAAAAAAAACTGGCTGGCTCATAGATTTGCCGCGGTTTGAAGGAACACGGCCTGATCACGTGCGAGTCGAGAGTTGATGTTGTTGTTTCCCTTGGGAGTGAGTTAGTTTTGACCCACTACACGTGACACGTTCTCCTCCAATCAGAAACGTATTTGAGTTGGGAGGTATAATAAGCTCTGTTGTCGATGTAGCCATCAGCCGTTACAGTTCACCACTAAATTTTCTCCGACTCTTATTGGTTTTAATTGATCACGTGACACGATAGTGTTCATCGGCGGAGAGACATCAAGTAGTTTAAGTTTCCACAACGGTAACCCCGAGAACTGCTTCAATTGAAAAATAATTTATATTTTACCTACGAATCTCGCAATACTCTTAAGTCATTTACTTTGTTTATCACTGTGAAATCTGTTACAGGGCTCGAAGTTAACTTTTCAGTCCACTTGCAAAATTTGGCTAGTAAGATTTTTTCCACTAGCAAACTGGTGAGACCATTAGCAAATTCTTTCCAAATGTTTGGGAGACATAGATGCTTCTAACTCGCAAACGTTTGCTAGTGGATACTTTTCTCACTCGCAGCTTATCAAAATCATTCACATTTTGCGAGTTTGCGAGCGTTAATTTCGAGCACTGTCTCGGACAAAACTGAATCTGAGACACATCGATAAATTTGAAATTTGTTGTTTTGCAAAGGACGACAAAGAAATGTACAGCTGCTGAGACAGTGAACGCAATCGTTTTTCCAAGAACTGCGTGGTGAATTTCACGGTAATGACAACCGAAAGCTGTGTATAAATAGAAACACGCACAGACAACAGGAGCGAAATCTCTTTTGTAAACATGTGTTAAAATATATTATTTTTTCTACGATTCTGAGCAAAAACCGTAAAGAATAATTTTTTTGGCCGTACGTTCACAGTTGAAAACGGTCATTATAAATGATTTACCACCGTTGCAAATGTAAAGCCTAAAGTAAAGCAGAAAATTTTCTAGCGATTTGTTAATTTTTTGCCGCAAACAACGTAGTCGCGAGCATCACAACGAACAAGTTGAGACTTCATTGTTTTGTACCAGACGTTTGATTGGTTGGATTTGAAAAAGTTGGAATCTATTGTTTCGATTCTGCCATCTGATTGGTTTTCATTATCTGGGTGGCCCCGGTTTCAGTACAGTAAACGACTGTAATTTTCTTTAAAACGACCAACGGAAGACTGAAAACTGTGGAAAAACTGAAAATACCAGAAAGGTAAAAAGACTATGTATGGTTCATGGTTGGAGGTAAATTTACTTTTACTACACTCAAAATTACGTAACTTATCAATTGCTAATACTTAAGTCATCAGAGGCAAGAATTGCCCAAGCCTACGGTAGCGAGCCTTTAAAGAGTCTTTAACAACAACTTGATAATCAACAAACCACTCTTTGACTAGCAAACAAAACAGCTTTGCACATTCGTCTCAAAAACATTGGCCAAAACAACACGCCACTTTATCTCTTCTATAGCAAGATCTCTCTCTTCATGCGCCAGTCCCTCTCGCAAGGTTTGCACTGAGAGGATAAACATGTCTCTTCAACATATATGTAATAATATATATTATTAAAAACTGGATCATTGGGTAACGCAATTCGAGAGTTTACATTGGCTAAGCCATCATGGTATATGAGCCATTATACCATGATCTACAATAATGGCGAGCGTATGCGTGATTTTTTGGGCCTTTTTGTTTTTATTGTAGTCTAGTTTTCTATATTTTGGAGGCGTTTTTTAATAAAACAATTATTCCACTCGCGCTTGTTGGATATGAGATGATTATAGCCAAGTCGGCGCTACGCGCCTCGTTGGCTATCTATCATCTCATATCCAACGCGCGCTCATGGAATAATTGTTGAATATTTTTTTGAGGGAATCAAGCGCCATTGGTCAATCTTACCACAGCACATCATAACCACTGTTAGCTGTTAATCTCTCAGGCATATGAAGGGTGTGCAGTGGGTCCACGATACCAAGCATGGGACGAATAGCTCTGTTGGCAATACCTGTAAAAACAGCAACGAAAACAAACACATTTCCATTGCAGCTTTGTTTCTTAACTCGCTCGTGACAAAGCCATCTCGAAAAATTCCTCACTAATGACGTTATACTACTAACAGAGATCCATATCACATCTTCTAATTGGTTGTTCATATTCGCACATGAAAATTAAACACTTGGAAACAACCAATCACAGCACTACACAGATCTTTGCAGTGTTATGTCATTAGCGTGGAAATCAAGGTGTAATGTCAGGCAAATTAGTAAGTTCGTTGATACACGGTTTGTAAGTTACTGTGATGTCATGGTATAGTATTTTGAGTTACTTTGACAAAGTACAAAATGGTTTTGGTAAAGTCTGCATTCGGGCCAAGTGGCCCATCAAGCAGGAGCTTTTCCCGGTTTCTGCAGCATGAAGCCACTGGGAGTATTTCTACTCCCCCCTGGATGGGATGCTAGTCCATCGCAGGGTTAAACCCAGCATTAAATTCGCCAGTACCCATTTATACACCTGGGTGAAGAGAGGCACCGTGAGAGTTAAGTGTTTTGCCTAAGAACACAACACAATGTCCCCGGCCAGGGCTCGAACCCGGAGTGCTCGCTCTGGAGTCGAGCGGGCTAACCATGAGGCCACCACGACTCCCACACAAAATGGTTTTGAACTACTTTTAAATTGAAGGAGACCTGAAAATAGTTAAGTTTCTAAGAGTAGGAAAACATAAAAGAGATAATAATAAACCATTAATAAAGGAACAAGGATGCCTAAGGATGGAGAAGATTAACACGGATTACAAACAACAAACTTGAAAAAATTTAGACATGAATTTATGCGAACCAAATTAAAGTTGGAAAGCCAAATTTCATGTTTCACTCTTTTACCATCGTGACAATTAAAAGAGGCTTCAATGAAGTGATACCTGTTTTAGCTTTCAGTGGTTCATAGTCAAAGACGGCCACTCCCGTTGTCTCGCTACCTAAGATTTAACAATAAAACATACCATTATTAGATGAAACAAGCTCAGTGTTCAATCTAGAAATTATGGAAAGTGGGTCAAATGTCCCACATGACATTTTAAATTGGGTCATTTCAAAAATGGTCTGGGTCAAATTATTATGATAATAATAAACTTCGAAAATCATACTGTAGCCACGGATAAGAATTTTTCCAGGCCGGACGGAATTTTCTCACAGTGGTACTTGTTGAGGCCGTCGGCTCGACTGGAAGTTCTGCAACTTCTGCGGGTTGACTCGCTGTTGTACTAATGCATCAGTCAATTCCAGCAGTGCCCATTCCCCCCCCCCCCGGGCTAACCCCCGGGCATAAGCATTTTTTTTAAAAAATTGGGCAAATTCCCCGGGATGGGGACACAAAAGCTGTCTAAATGCCCCGGGGTGGGGACGAAGAAAGAGGGCAAATGCCCCGCCCCCGGGATCGTCGCCTTCCAACACTTCTGCAGTTTTCTATTTAACCAGTGAATAAAACGGTCAGCTGTTCAGTATTTTAATGCAATGGTATTAAAGACTTCAAGTGCAACACTACGTGCTAGTTTATTCTGACTATACTTATTTCTTTATATTTTGTTTTTAACAAAATTTTTATAATTTTTTTATAGTTTTGTTTTTCACCTTGTCGCTGTAAAGAATCAAGACATTTTAAATGATGATGCATCGCATTTTAAGCTCGCAAGATCTATGTTGAAGATCGCATCAGTTGAATTCGCAAACCTTACGTATTTTAATTCTACTTTCATGAATTTAAAAATTGTCAGGCTAGTTTTGAATGGGAAATGCGAAATAGTCATTCACGCAGTGTTCACGTCAGTGATTGTTTTGTGATAAACAAAATATAGTTCACCATGTCGATATATTTTTATGCTTACAAGTAATGAAGAAATAACTAAAATTGAGAAAACATACCTTAAAAACATCGACAGGTTTTTCTAGTCCCTGACGGACAAGCCAGTCTTCGACAAAGGCCTCGTCCTTCCCTTTAAACTCATCCATCTTTGGAAAACACGTGTGTCAAATGCCCGGGGGATAGCCCCGGGTATGCTAATGCCCGGCCCCCGGGCCACGATAAAATTTGCTAATGCCCCACCCCCAGGACTGACAACGTGAGAAAATGCCCCGCGGTTACCCGGGGGGGGGATGGGTACTGCTGGAATTGACTGATGCATAATTTCTCCACCTTCGTCATTTGTCTCTTCCAGTTCACCTTGATCTTCACTTTCCGTTGCCACTCTCTTTGGCGTAAAAAAAAGACTTAACTTTTGCTGGCGTTTCATGAAACTAAAATTAACGTAGACGCAAGAACACACCCTGAACGAAGCGTGAATCGATCGTCGTAGTAGCGTCCAGTCTCTCTCGGAATTGGCACGCCTGACACAAAAAGTACTCGTACAAACGTTCACGCGTTCATATAAGGCTAGTAAGCACACATATTTGTTTTTAAATTTACTTTTATTATTGCCTGCTGCTTTGGAAGTACTTATATACGAGAAAACTTATTTTGGGGGGTTTTTGTTTGTCTCTTTTTTTTGCATCAGTATGACCCCACGATCATTTCATTTTGCGTCAGAATAGGATATTCTGCGTAAATGACGCAACAACGCGGCCTAGATTGAACACTGCAAGCTATACTTCATTTTCTCATAAAAAAAAGTCTGCATGCGGCCCAAGTGGCCCACAAGGTGAGAGTTTATCCAGGTTTAAGTTGAATGGGATGCTAGTCCATCACAGGGTATCACTCGGCATTAGTTTGCCGGTACCCATTTATACACCTAGGTAGAGAGAGGCACTGCAACGCAATGTCCCTGGCCAGGACTCAAACCCAGACAGCTCAATCGGGTGATGGGGGCACTAACCATGAAGCCACCGCACCTCCCACCCCCATTTTCTCTTACTAACAGAGAAATCTAATATTGCATACCTGTTCCAGCAGTTGTTGGAACTGTGGATAGAGAAAAGCACACGCCAAAATCAGCTTTTCGATTGCACAAACGTTGTACAAGATCAAACTTTTAGGTAGGAAATAAGGAAAAGAAAGATAATAATATCTCTCAAAAAATACCATGAATATGCAGACTGTTTTGCAAAATGTCTAAAAGTTTTCACCTGTTGTATTTATTTTCTTGCATAAATTTTAATTG
>JAHPZR010044743.1:0-11421 GCA_019787425.1 Platygyra sinensis | reverse complement strand
ATAAATACAACAGGTGAAAACTTTTAGACATTTTGCAAAACAGTCTGCATATTCATGGTATTTTTTGAGAGATATTATTATCTTTCTTTTCCTTATTTCCTACCTAAAAGTTTGATCTTGTACAACGTTTGTGCAATCGAAAAGCTGATTTTGGCGTGTGCTTTTCTCTATCCACAGTTCCAACAACTGCTGGAACAGGTATGCAATATTAGATTTCTCTGTTAGTAAGAGAAAATGGGGGTGGGAGGTGCGGTGGCTTCATGGTTAGTGCCCCCATCACCCGATTGAGCTGTCTGGGTTTGAGTCCTGGCCAGGGACATTGCGTTGCAGTGCCTCTCTCTACCTAGGTGTATAAATGGGTACCGGCAAACTAATGCCGAGTGATACCCTGTGATGGACTAGCATCCCATTCAACTTAAACCTGGATAAACTCTCACCTTGTGGGCCACTTGGGCCGCATGCAGACTTTTTTTTATGAGAAAATGAAGTATAGCTTGCAGTGTTCAATCTAGGCCGCGTTGTTGCGTCATTTACGCAGAATATCCTATTCTGACGCAAAATGAAATGATCGTGGGGTCATACTGATGCAAAAAAAAGAGACAAACAAAAACCCCCCAAAATAAGTTTTCTCGTATATAAGTACTTCCAAAGCAGCAGGCAATAATAAAAGTAAATTTAAAAACAAATATGTGTGCTTACTAGCCTTATATGAACGCGTGAACGTTTGTACGAGTACTTTTTGTGTCAGGCGTGCCAATTCCGAGAGAGACTGGACGCTACTACGACGATCGATTCACGCTTCGTTCAGGGTGTGTTCTTGCGTCTACGTTAATTTTAGTTTCATGAAACGCCAGCAAAAGTTAAGTCTTTTTTTTACGCCAAAGAGAGTGGCAACGGAAAGTGAAGATCAAGGTGAACTGGAAGAGACAAATGACGAAGGTGGAGAAATTATGCATCAGTCAATTCCAGCAGTACCCATCCCCCCCCCGGGTAACCGCGGGGCATTTTCTCACGTTGTCAGTCCTGGGGGTGGGGCATTAGCAAATTTTATCGTGGCCCGGGGGCCGGGCATTAGCATACCCGGGCTATCCCCCGGGCATTTGACACACGTGTTTTCCAAAGATGGATGAGTTTAAAGGGAAGGACGAGGCCTTTGTCGAAGACTGGCTTGTCCGTCAGGGACTAGAAAAACCTGTCGATGTTTTTAAGGTATGTTTTCTCAATTTTAGTTATTTCTTCATTACTTGTAAGCATAAAAATATATCGACATGGTGAACTATATTTTGTTTATCACAAAACAATCACTGACGTGAACACTGCGTGAATGACTATTTCGCATTTCCCATTCAAAACTAGCCTGACAATTTTTAAATTCATGAAAGTAGAATTAAAATACGTAAGGTTTGCGAATTCAACTGATGCGATCTTCAACATAGATCTTGCGAGCTTAAAATGCGATGCATCATCATTTAAAATGTCTTGATTCTTTACAGCGACAAGGTGAAAAACAAAACTATAAAAAAATTATAAAAATTTTGTTAAAAACAAAATATAAAGAAATAAGTATAGTCAGAATAAACTAGCACGTAGTGTTGCACTTGAAGTCTTTAATACCATTGCATTAAAATACTGAACAGCTGACCGTTTTATTCACTGGTTAAATAGAAAACTGCAGAAGTGTTGGAAGGCGACGATCCCGGGGGCGGGGCATTTGCCCTCTTTCTTCGTCCCCACCCCGGGGCATTTAGACAGCTTTTGTGTCCCCATCCCGGGGAATTTGCCCAATTTTTTAAAAAAAATGCTTATGCCCGGGGGTTAGCCCGGGGGGGGGGGGGAATGGGCACTGCTGGAATTGACTGATGCATTAGTACAACAGCGAGTCAACCCGCAGAAGTTGCAGAACTTCCAGTCGAGCCGACGGCCTCAACAAGTACCACTGTGAGAAAATTCCGTCCGGCCTGGAAAAATTCTTATCCGTGGCTACAGTATGATTTTCGAAGTTTATTATTATCATAATAATTTGACCCAGACCATTTTTGAAATGACCCAATTTAAAATGTCATGTGGGACATTTGACCCACTTTCCATAATTTCTAGATTGAACACTGAGCTTGTTTCATCTAATAATGGTATGTTTTATTGTTAAATCTTAGGTAGCGAGACAACGGGAGTGGCCGTCTTTGACTATGAACCACTGAAAGCTAAAACAGGTATCACTTCATTGAAGCCTCTTTTAATTGTCACGATGGTAAAAGAGTGAAACATGAAAATTTGGCTTTCCAACTTTAATTTGGTTCGCATAAATTCATGTCTAAATTTTTTCAAGTTTGTTGTTTGTAATCCGTGTTAATCTTCTCCATCCTTAGGCATCCTTGTTCCTTTATTAATGGTTTATTATTATCTCTTTTATGTTTTCCTACTCTTAGAAACTTAACTATTTTCAGGTCTCCTTCAATTTAAAAGTAGTTCAAAACCATTTTGTGTGGGAGTCGTGGTGGCCTCATGGTTAGCCCGCTCGACTCCAGAGCGAGCACTCCGGGTTCGAGCCCTGGCCGGGGACATTGTGTTGTGTTCTTAGGCAAAACACTTAACTCTCACGGTGCCTCTCTTCACCCAGGTGTATAAATGGGTACTGGCGAATTTAATGCTGGGTTTAACCCTGCGATGGACTAGCATCCCATCCAGGGGGGAGTAGAAATACTCCCAGTGGCTTCATGCTGCAGAAACCGGGAAAAGCTCCTGCTTGATGGGCCACTTGGCCCGAATGCAGACTTTACCAAAACCATTTTGTACTTTGTCAAAGTAACTCAAAATACTATACCATGACATCACAGTAACTTACAAACCGTGTATCAACGAACTTACTAATTTGCCTGACATTACACCTTGATTTCCACGCTAATGACATAACACTGCAAAGATCTGTGTAGTGCTGTGATTGGTTGTTTCCAAGTGTTTAATTTTCATGTGCGAATATGAACAACCAATTAGAAGATGTGATATGGATCTCTGTTAGTAGTATAACGTCATTAGTGAGGAATTTTTCGAGATGGCTTTGTCACGAGCGAGTTAAGAAACAAAGCTGCAATGGAAATGTGTTTGTTTTCGTTGCTGTTTTTACAGGTATTGCCAACAGAGCTATTCGTCCCATGCTTGGTATCGTGGACCCACTGCACACCCTTCATATGCCTGAGAGATTAACAGCTAACAGTGGTTATGATGTGCTGTGGTAAGATTGACCAATGGCGCTTGATTCCCTCAAAAAATATTCAACAATTATTCCATGAGCGCGCGTTGGATATGAGATGATAGATAGCCAACGAGGCGCGTAGCGCCGACTTGGCTATAATCATCTCATATCCAACAAGCGCGAGTGGAATAATTGTTTTATTAAAAAACGCCTCCAAAATATAGAAAACTAGACTACAATAAAAACAAAAAGGCCCAAAAAATCACGCATACGCTCGCCATTATTGTAGATCATGGTATAATGGCTCATATACCATGATGGCTTAGCCAATGTAAACTCTCGAATTGCGTTACCCAATGATCCAGTTTTTAATAATATATATTATTACATATATGTTGAAGAGACATGTTTATCCTCTCAGTGCAACCTTGCGAGAGGGACTGGCGCATGAAGAGAGAGATCTTGCTATAGAAGAGATAAAGTGGCGTGTTGTTTTGGCCAATGTTTTTGAGACGAATGTGCAAAGCTGTTTTGTTTGCTAGTCAAAGAGTGGTTTGTTGATTATCAAGTTGTTGTTAAAGACTCTTTAAAGGCTCGCTACCGTAGGCTTGGGCAATTCTTGCCTCTGATGACTTAAGTATTAGCAATTGATAAGTTACGTAATTTTGAGTGTAGTAAAAGTAAATTTACCTCCAACCATGAACCATACATAGTCTTTTTACCTTTCTGGTATTTTCAGTTTTTCCACAGTTTTCAGTCTTCCGTTGGTCGTTTTAAAGAAAATTACAGTCGTTTACTGTACTGAAACCGGGGCCACCCAGATAATGAAAACCAATCAGATGGCAGAATCGAAACAATAGATTCCAACTTTTTCAAATCCAACCAATCAAACGTCTGGTACAAAACAATGAAGTCTCAACTTGTTCGTTGTGATGCTCGCGACTACGTTGTTTGCGGCAAAAAATTAACAAATCGCTAGAAAATTTTCTGCTTTACTTTAGGCTTTACATTTGCAACGGTGGTAAATCATTTATAATGACCGTTTTCAACTGTGAACGTACGGCCAAAAAAATTATTCTTTACGGTTTTTGCTCAGAATCGTAGAAAAAATAATATATTTTAACACATGTTTACAAAAGAGATTTCGCTCCTGTTGTCTGTGCGTGTTTCTATTTATACACAGCTTTCGGTTGTCATTACCGTGAAATTCACCACGCAGTTCTTGGAAAAACGATTGCGTTCACTGTCTCAGCAGCTGTACATTTCTTTGTCGTCCTTTGCAAAACAACAAATTTCAAATTTATCGATGTGTCTCAGATTCAGTTTTGTCCGAGACAGTGCTCGAAATTAACGCTCGCAAACTCGCAAAATGTGAATGATTTTGATAAGCTGCGAGTGAGAAAAGTATCCACTAGCAAACGTTTGCGAGTTAGAAGCATCTATGTCTCCCAAACATTTGGAAAGAATTTGCTAATGGTCTCACCAGTTTGCTAGTGGAAAAAATCTTACTAGCCAAATTTTGCAAGTGGACTGAAAAGTTAACTTCGAGCCCTGTAACAGATTTCACAGTGATAAACAAAGTAAATGACTTAAGAGTATTGCGAGATTCGTAGGTAAAATATAAATTATTTTTCAATTGAAGCAGTTCTCGGGGTTACCGTTGTGGAAACTTAAACTACTTGATGTCTCTCCGCCGATGAACACTATCGTGTCACGTGATCAATTAAAACCAATAAGAGTCGGAGAAAATTTAGTGGTGAACTGTAACGGCTGATGGCTACATCGACAACAGAGCTTATTATACCTCCCAACTCAAATACGTTTCTGATTGGAGGAGAACGTGTCACGTGTAGTGGGTCAAAACTAACTCACTCCCAAGGGAAACAACAACATCAACTCTCGACTCGCACGTGATCAGGCCGTGTTCCTTCAAACCGCGGCAAATCTATGAGCCAGCCAGTTTTTTTTTTTTCTATTTTTGATTTGGGAAGGATAACAAAACACTTAATGACTAGATCAGCTGGAAACAGTGAGTTTTGTTTTCCCTCGACACTCATTTGAGGTCAATTTGCAGCATTGAGCGTCTCGTGGAAGCAAAACTCACTGTTTCCCTTGAGGCCTGTCATTACAACAATTAATCATTCACGAAATTCTTAACTGTAAGAAAATGATTCTCCAACCTTTTTAAGTATTTGGAGACAATACTGAGGGCATGTTTGGCCCATACATCACTGACTGGATTGCTGCCTTGATATGCTGGCCTCATGTTGGGGTTTGGAGGTCGTGGGCCTCGCATCTGGTATGGTATGGCTGTGTACGACTCGATAGCATGACTGTGAAAAACGAGAGAAATATCACAAGAAATTATTTGCTGCTTCGCATTACTACATAGTTTAGGTAATCGTGCTTAAATCTGTTGGGCTGCAGTCTCCGCTAAACTACAGTATACTCGAAAGTTATGCAAACCCTAGACTATGTGTCGGGATTGCATAATTGTCGCGAATTCTGCCAACCCTCCTCGTGCTTAGATGAGACTACATGTATGTAAACAAGGAAAAAGTGCTCTATTGCTTAAAAGTAACAAACTGAATGTACAACAAACTGGTCTTACACTGCCTTTACTGAAACTGGGGCCACCCAGACAATGAAAACCAATCAGATGGCAGAACTGAAACAATAGATTCCAACATTTTCGAATCCAGCCAATCAAATATTCGGTACAAAACAATGAAATCTCAACTTGTTCTTTGTGATGCGACTACGGTGTCGCTTATCAATAAATTGTTAAGTTGAAACCGTTATTACTTTCGCGTGCTTGAATTTTATTGTACCATATGCTGAGATTTCAAAGGGGTAGTTGGTTGGTTTAGAAAATACATGAAAAAGGAAAGCTGCATAAGAATGTCACTCTTCAATAGATACCGCCAGAGTGTGTAGTGTCGGGCTTGGATATGTCGCGTCTGTTTCAAAGAAACCCTTGAAATGGTCTCTGAGAAGGGAAGGTACCAATGACGCCGTCGTTTGCTTTTGTGAGTGATTTTACACGCTGAGGCTTTGATAGGAAAGGATTTTCGATGAAGATGTTATTTCAATACAGCGATAACCCAGAAAGGGAACTCAAACTCCGAAATGTACAGCTGCTGAGACAGTGAACGCAATCGTTTTTCCAAGAACTGCGTGGTGAATTTCACGGTAATGACAACCGAAAGCTGTGTATAAATAGAAACACGCACAGACAACAGGAGCGAAATCTCTTTTGTAAACATGTGTTAAAATATATTATTTTTTCTACGATTCTGAGCAAAAACCGTAAAGAATAATTTTTTTGGCCGTACGTTCACAGTTGAAAACGGTCATTATAAATGATTTACCACCGTTGCAAATGTAAAGCCTAAAGTAAAGCAGAAAATTTTCTAGCGATTTGTTAATTTTTTGCCGCAAACAACGTAGTCGCGAGCATCACAACGAACAAGTTGAGACTTCATTGTTTTGTACCAGACGTTTGATTGGTTGGATTTGAAAAAGTTGGAATCTATTGTTTCGATTCTGCCATCTGATTGGTTTTCATTATCTGGGTGGCCCCGGTTTCAGTACAGTAAACGACTGTAATTTTCTTTAAAACGACCAACGGAAGACTGAAAACTGTGGAAAAACTGAAAATACCAGAAAGGTAAAAAGACTATGTATGGTTCATGGTTGGAGGTAAATTTACTTTTACTACACTCAAAATTACGTAACTTATCAATTGCTAATACTTAAGTCATCAGAGGCAAGAATTGCCCAAGCCTACGGTAGCGAGCCTTTAAAGAGTCTTTAACAACAACTTGATAATCAACAAACCACTCTTTGACTAGCAAACAAAACAGCTTTGCACATTCGTCTCAAAAACATTGGCCAAAACAACACGCCACTTTATCTCTTCTATAGCAAGATCTCTCTCTTCATGCGCCAGTCCCTCTCGCAAGGTTTGCACTGAGAGGATAAACATGTCTCTTCAACATATATGTAATAATATATATTATTAAAAACTGGATCATTGGGTAACGCAATTCGAGAGTTTACATTGGCTAAGCCATCATGGTATATGAGCCATTATACCATGATCTACAATAATGGCGAGCGTATGCGTGATTTTTTGGGCCTTTTTGTTTTTATTGTAGTCTAGTTTTCTATATTTTGGAGGCGTTTTTTAATAAAACAATTATTCCACTCGCGCTTGTTGGATATGAGATGATTATAGCCAAGTCGGCGCTACGCGCCTCGTTGGCTATCTATCATCTCATATCCAACGCGCGCTCATGGAATAATTGTTGAATATTTTTTTGAGGGAATCAAGCGCCATTGGTCAATCTTACCACAGCACATCATAACCACTGTTAGCTGTTAATCTCTCAGGCATATGAAGGGTGTGCAGTGGGTCCACGATACCAAGCATGGGACGAATAGCTCTGTTGGCAATACCTGTAAAAACAGCAACGAAAACAAACACATTTCCATTGCAGCTTTGTTTCTTAACTCGCTCGTGACAAAGCCATCTCGAAAAATTCCTCACTAATGACGTTATACTACTAACAGAGATCCATATCACATCTTCTAATTGGTTGTTCATATTCGCACATGAAAATTAAACACTTGGAAACAACCAATCACAGCACTACACAGATCTTTGCAGTGTTATGTCATTAGCGTGGAAATCAAGGTGTAATGTCAGGCAAATTAGTAAGTTCGTTGATACACGGTTTGTAAGTTACTGTGATGTCATGGTATAGTATTTTGAGTTACTTTGACAAAGTACAAAATGGTTTTGGTAAAGTCTGCATTCGGGCCAAGTGGCCCATCAAGCAGGAGCTTTTCCCGGTTTCTGCAGCATGAAGCCACTGGGAGTATTTCTACTCCCCCCTGGATGGGATGCTAGTCCATCGCAGGGTTAAACCCAGCATTAAATTCGCCAGTACCCATTTATACACCTGGGTGAAGAGAGGCACCGTGAGAGTTAAGTGTTTTGCCTAAGAACACAACACAATGTCCCCGGCCAGGGCTCGAACCCGGAGTGCTCGCTCTGGAGTCGAGCGGGCTAACCATGAGGCCACCACGACTCCCACACAAAATGGTTTTGAACTACTTTTAAATTGAAGGAGACCTGAAAATAGTTAAGTTTCTAAGAGTAGGAAAACATAAAAGAGATAATAATAAACCATTAATAAAGGAACAAGGATGCCTAAGGATGGAGAAGATTAACACGGATTACAAACAACAAACTTGAAAAAATTTAGACATGAATTTATGCGAACCAAATTAAAGTTGGAAAGCCAAATTTCATGTTTCACTCTTTTACCATCGTGACAATTAAAAGAGGCTTCAATGAAGTGATACCTGTTTTAGCTTTCAGTGGTTCATAGTCAAAGACGGCCACTCCCGTTGTCTCGCTACCTAAGATTTAACAATAAAACATACCATTATTAGATGAAACAAGCTCAGTGTTCAATCTAGAAATTATGGAAAGTGGGTCAAATGTCCCACATGACATTTAAATTGGGTCATTTCAAAAATGGTCTGGGTCAAATTATTATGATAATAATAAACTTCGAAAATCATACTGTAGCCACGGATAAGAATTTTTCCAGGCCGGACGGAATTTTCTCACAGTGGTACTTGTTGAGGCCGTCGGCTCGACTGGAAGTTCTGCAACTTCTGCGGGTTGACTCGCTGTTGTACTAATGCATCAGTCAATTCCAGCAGTGCCCATTCCCCCCCCCCCCGGGCTAACCCCCGGGCATAAGCATTTTTTTTAAAAAAATTGGGCAAATTCCCCGGGATGGGGACACAAAAGCTGTCTAAATGCCCCGGGGTGGGGACGAAGAAAGAGGGCAAATGCCCCGCCCCCGGGATCGTCGCCTTCCAACACTTCTGCAGTTTTCTATTTAACCAGTGAATAAAACGGTCAGCTGTTCAGTATTTTAATGCAATGGTATTAAAGACTTCAAGTGCAACACTACGTGCTAGTTTATTCTGACTATACTTATTTCTTTATATTTTGTTTTTAACAAAATTTTTATAATTTTTTTATAGTTTTGTTTTTCACCTTGTCGCTGTAAAGAATCAAGACATTTTAAATGATGATGCATCGCATTTTAAGCTCGCAAGATCTATGTTGAAGATCGCATCAGTTGAATTCGCAAACCTTACGTATTTTAATTCTACTTTCATGAATTTAAAAATTGTCAGGCTAGTTTTGAATGGGAAATGCGAAATAGTCATTCACGCAGTGTTCACGTCAGTGATTGTTTTGTGATAAACAAAATATAGTTCACCATGTCGATATATTTTTATGCTTACAAGTAATGAAGAAATAACTAAAATTGAGAAAACATACCTTAAAAACATCGACAGGTTTTTCTAGTCCCTGACGGACAAGCCAGTCTTCGACAAAGGCCTCGTCCTTCCCTTTAAACTCATCCATCTTTGGAAAACACGTGTGTCAAATGCCCGGGGGATAGCCCCGGGTATGCTAATGCCCGGCCCCGGGCCACGATAAAATTTGCTAATGCCCCACCCCCAGGACTGACAACGTGAGAAAATGCCCCGCGGTTACCCGGGGGGGGGATGGGTACTGCTGGAATTGACTGATGCATAATTTCTCCACCTTCGTCATTTGTCTCTTCCAGTTCACCTTGATCTTCACTTTCCGTTGCCACTCTCTTTGGCGTAAAAAAAAGACTTAACTTTTGCTGGCGTTTCATGAAACTAAAATTAACGTAGACGCAAGAACACACCCTGAACGAAGCGTGAATCGATCGTCGTAGTAGCGTCCAGTCTCTCTCGGAATTGGCACGCCTGACACAAAAAGTACTCGTACAAACGTTCACGCGTTCATATAAGGCTAGTAAGCACACATATTTGTTTTTAAATTTACTTTTATTATTGCCTGCTGCTTTGGAAGTACTTATATACGAGAAAACTTATTTTGGGGGGTTTTTGTTTGTCTCTTTTTTTTGCATCAGTATGACCCCACGATCATTTCATTTTGCGTCAGAATAGGATATTCTGCGTAAATGACGCAACAACGCGGCCTAGATTGAACACTGCAAGCTATACTTCATTTTCTCATAAAAAAAAGTCTGCATGCGGCCCAAGTGGCCCACAAGGTGAGAGTTTATCCAGGTTTAAGTTGAATGGGATGCTAGTCCATCACAGGGTATCACTCGGCATTAGTTTGCCGGTACCCATTTATACACCTAGGTAGAGAGAGGCACTGCAACGCAATGTCCCTGGCCAGGACTCAAACCCAGACAGCTCAATCGGGTGATGGGGGCACTAACCATGAAGCCACCGCACCTCCCACCCCCATTTTCTCTTACTAACAGAGAAATCTAATATTGCATACCTGTTCCAGCAGTTGTTGGAACTGTGGATAGAGAAAAGCACACGCCAAAATCAGCTTTTCGATTGCACAAACGTTGTACAAGATCAAACTTTTAGGTAGGAAATAAGGAAAAGAAAGATAATAATATCTCTCAAAAAATACCATGAATATGCAGACTGTTTTGCAAAATGTCTAAAAGTTTTCACCTGTTGTATTTATTTTCTTGCATAAATTTTAATTGGGGGATGGATCTGTTAATTAATTTTCACAGCGAGATAAGACAGGCAAATTATGAAACGAAAAAGACATTTAACTTGAAAATTGGTTTTCATCCCTTCATCTTTTCTTATACATGATTATCTGGGTGTGACCAACATTTATTCAACATTTATTCAATTAAAGGCACCTTAAGTCAGCAACACCTTTGTTTTTGTTTACATGCGAGAATTTGGCTATTAAACAATTATTGGATGAGGTGAGCATGATATCATGAATTATCAAAACCGAGCTTTTGATAATTCATGATATCATGCGAAAAACCGAATTCAATAATTGTTTTATTATACATTTTTCACATAATTCATCCTCAGAAACAGAAGCGAAGCATTCAGCCATTTTGTTTCTGAGGAGAACACTCCAAGGGGCTTAGTAACACAGACGTTGAACTTGACATGATAAATTTAAGCAATATCTGCAGCAGATATTGCATTTATCATGTCAAGTTCACAAGCTATTGGAAATTGATTGAATGCTCTCGACCAATCAGATATTTCATAGTGAGTCTGATGTATAATAATAAATTTTATTCGGAGCCTGTCGAAACGAAGGAAAATCACTGTAAAACTACTCAAGATAATTAAACATGCCT